>JAOANR010000011.1:32999972-33206019 GCA_030278955.1 Hygrophila difformis | reverse complement strand
GATCCAGGATGTATTACATTGTCGATCCACATTGGGAAAACTAATGTTGGAAAAGGATTGTGCGATCTGGGATCGAGCATCAACGTCATGCCACTTGCCATGGTGAAACGTCTTCACTTGGGGACAATTGAACCCGTTACAATGAAGTTACAGCTGGCAGACCGATCAATTACCCATCCAATCGGAATCCTGAAGGACGTAATTGTCAAGACGGGAGGGACTCTCTTCCCCGTCGACTTCATTATTTTGGATATAGAGGAGGACTACGAGATGCCACTGATCTTGGGCCGCCCCTTTCTCTCAACCGGTGGGTGCACTTATAGACGCTCGATCAAATCAAATCAAGCTCCGAGTCGGAGAAGAAGAATTGAATTTCAACATGGGAAAGCTGCAGAAGTTCCCGTCTGAGGGATCTTGCTCCATTTTTGATGTAATAGATAGTAGGAGTGAGGATGAGAGCATAGACTCTGTGACTGATGAACCAAGCAAAGTTTCAAAACAGGTACTGAAGCCTGAAGGTGCGGAGCAACCAAGGAGCTGCAACGCTGTCCACTTCGAGGATCCTATCTCTGGGGACCTTGAAGAATTCGATAGAGTTGAGTTCATCCCGGAGGAAGAGGAAAGCACTGCTGAGGAGGAAGTGGATCCTGTACTGACACAGGATCCTGAAGGTAAATCTGATCTCTCTCTCCCACCCATTTCTCGCAAATTACTGCCTTCCGTTGAATGCCCACCAGAGCTTGAACTTAAAATACTTCCGGATCATCTTAAGTACGTTTTTCTCACTGAACATAAAAGATTACCGGTGATTGTGTCAGCCAAGCTGACACAAGAACAAGAAAAAGCTCTGGTAGACATTCTAAAGAAATATGTACATGCAATCGGATGGACCATTTCTGACATAAAAGGAATAAGCCCCTCTGTTTGCATGCACAGAATTTTAATGGAAGAGGAGTATAAGCCCTCAAGGCAACCACAAAGGCGTCTGAACCCCCATATGCAGGAAGTGGTAAGGAAAGAAGTTATCAAGCTCTTAGATGCTGGTATCATCTATCCTATCTCTGATAGCAAATGGGTTAGCCCAGTGCAGGTCGTACCGAAACTTGGGGGGATCTGTGTAACGACTAATGAGCAAAGAGAAGAAGTGGCGACGCGTCCAGTGACCGGTTGGAGAGTTTGCATCGACTACCGGAAGCTCAATACCGCTACCAGGAAGGACCATTTCCCCTTGCCATTCATTGATCAGATGCTGGAGCGGTTGGCCGGAAGGGAGTTCTATTGCTTTTTGGATGGGTACTCTGGCTATAATCAGATTGTAATAGCTAGCGAGGATCACGACAAGACCACATTCACGTGCCCCTACGGAACTTTTGCGTACAGGCGCATGCCTTTTGGACTTCGTAATGCGCCTACCACATTTCAACGATGCATGATGTCAATTTTCTCAGAATTTATCGAAAAATGCATTGAAGTTTTCATGGATGACTTCTCTGTGTATGGAGATACTTTTGATGAATGCTTGACTAATCTTGCACAAATTTTGAAAAGATGTGAGGACACCAACCTAGTTTTGAACTGGGAGAAGTGCCATTTCATGGTCACCGAAGGAATAGTGTTGGGTCACCGCATCTCGCGCGCAGGTATCGAAGTCGACAGAGCTAAGGTCTCAGTCATCTCAAACCTACCATTGCCTAATTCAATAAAAGCAGTTAGGAGTTTCTTAGGGCATGTCGGTTTCTACCGGAGATTCATAAAAGACTTTTCTAAAATTGCCAAGTCGCTCACTAACTTGCTGTGTAAAGAAAATCCTTTTGTAATAAATGAAGCGTGTGTTCAAGCCTTTGACACGCTCAAAGGAATGTTGATTTCTGCTCCAATAGTGCAACCACCCGATTGGTCAATACCTTTCGAGGTAATGTGTGATGCAAGTGATCTCGCCGTGGGTGCAGTTCTTGGGCAACATAAGGAAGGGAAGCACTGCGTGATTCATTACGCAAGTCATGCCCTGTATGAGGCCCAAATTAAATACACCACCACGGAGAAGGAGATGTATGCTGTGGTTTTTGCGTTTGACAAATTCAGACAATATCTCATTGGTACGAAAACCACAGTGTACACAGATCACTCTGCACTGAGATACTTGTTTAGCAAACAAGACGCCAAACCTCGATTAATCAGGTGGGTACTTTTGCTGCAAGAATTCAACATTAAAATAAAAGATAGAAAAGGCAGAGACAATGGTGCTGCTGACCATTTGTCTCGACTAGAAAATGATAAAAATGAGCTAGCCGTAAATGAGAATTTTCCGGACGAGCAACTGTTTGCCTTGCATCTTCATGATCAAGCTTGTCCGTGGTTTTCCGATATTGCTAACTTTTTAGCATGCGGAATAACCCCACCATTTCAAAGCAGAGGCCACAAAGCGAGGTTCAACCGAGATGTAGTTAACTACTTCTGGGAAGACCCTTACCTCTTCAAGCATTGTGCAGATTCGATTATTAGACGATGTGTAACTGAGCACGAGGCTTATCAAATCGCTAAGAAATGCCATGAATCGGAATATGGAGGTCACCATGGCCCCACTCGAACAGCTCATAAGGTGCTCGAGTGCGGTTTTTATTGGCCTACCATTTACGAGGATTGCAAAGCGTTTGTTAAAGCTTGCGACAGATGCCAAAGATTAGGGAATATCTCCAAGAGGGATGAGATGCCCCAACAAGGAATTCTCACTCTCGAGATTTTCGATGTATGGGGTATTGACTTCATGGGACCATTTCCGACATCTGATGGGAACCATTACATCTTGGTAGCTGTCGATTACGTTTCCAAGTGGGTTGAGGCTGTTGCACTGCCAACCAATGATGGCAACCAGGTCGTCAAATTTTTGAAAAATAACATTTTCAATAGATTTGGTGTACCCAGGGTGATCATATCAGATGGAGGAACCCATTTTGTTAATAAAGCATTTGCAAATCTTATGAGCAAAAATGGGATTCTCCACAAGATCGGCACGCCTTACCATCCCCAAACCAGTGGTCAAGTCGAGGTCTCTAACCGCGAAATCAAACACATACTCGAGGCCACTGTGGGGACAACTTGCAAAGATTGGTCACGTAAGCTCAATGATGCTTTATGGGCATACCGCACTGCATTCAAGACTCCCATTGGGATGTCTCCATACAGACTCATCTTCGGAAAGGCCTGTCATTTGACCGTGGAACTAGAGCATAAGGCTTACTGGGCCGTACGAATGCTCAATTTTGACTCCCGAGTTGCCCAGAGTAAGCGCAAGTTGGACCTCAATGAAATTGAGGAAATACGTGCGCAAGCTTATGAAAGCTCGAGGATTTATAAAGAGCGGACCCAGAAGTTACACGATCGTCGTATTAAATCTAAACACTTCTATGTTGGCCAGAATGTCTTGTTATTCAATTCTAGGATGAAGCTATTCCTTAAATCCAGATGGGAAGGGCCATACGAAGTGATGCACGTGTTTGAAAGTGGAGCTGTCAGGATCCGAACTAACAAAGGAGAGCTGGTGGTGAATGGACACAGACTGAAGGAGTATCTTGGGCAGTTCGACCCCGAAAAAGAAGCTCAGATGACAACAGAACCGGCTTATGTTCAATAAATATTATACATATATTTACTTACTTATTTATTACGTCTTCACCTATTTTTATTGGGACAAAGTATCCAAAAATCAATTGAACATTTAGAGTACTAAGACTCTAAATGTGAGGATGTTGATATTTGGAGAAAACCTAATACCTTTTCATAATTGTTTTGCAGGAATTCGAGGAACCAACAAAAAGAAAGATAAAGCTCCCGAAAACCAGGTTCCCGGTTGGGTTAACATTATATTTAATGAAAATTAACTCTGGAATTTAGAGAAATCTAAAATCCAGAATAAATTCATAAAGTAAAACTGTTAACCCAACCTAAATTATGCAAGCAATACGTTTTTAGATTCTAAGTCTGTTAGATATGTTTGCTCTTGAGTTCATCTTGATGAACATAAATTTTTGAAAATCCAAATTTTTCGTAAGTCTTGAATGTGGTTTAATTTTCATTTCAAGAAAATTCGAATTAATTCGAATTGCTTGGAACATACCACGTAAGACATTTTGCCTTGGAAATTTTTAACATTCGGATTAGTTAATTCGAATTATGCAGGCAATTCGAATTAATTCGAATTGCCATGCAAATTCGAATTGGCACCCAAGGCAGAATTTTCGGATATTTTAGTAGGCCAAGTGTTGCAATTCGAATTATAGGGCAATTCGAATTAATTCGAATTGCCTGACTAATTCGAATTGGCATACAAAAGGCATTCTCTTAGGCAAGTGAGCAATTCGAATTGTGGGGAAGTTCGAATTAATTCGAACAACACCAATAATTCGAATTAGCTCACAAAAGCATTCCTATGCAAAGTTGGTCCTCACCACCAGGTTCGAATTATGAGTCAATTCGAATTAATTCGAATTGATTCACAATTCGAACTTGTTGTGTAATTTTGCCTTTCAAGCCAATTCGAATTAATTCGAATTGGCCTGAATAACTCGCATCCCTCACAGAGTGCATCAATTCGAATTAATTCGAATTGATGCAATAATTCGAACTCCCCTTCCGAACCCTTTTTATACCCTTTCTCCCTCTCAGTTCCCTCACTTTCACTTCTCACTCTCCCGAAAACCATCCTTTCTCTCTCGCGAAAAAACTGTCTTCCTCGCGAAACCAGTCGCACTTTTTGATCTTTCCTCCGTTCAAACTCATCGGAAATGGCGTCTTCGTCGTCTAATCCAAGTGGGAGCAGGGGGTGAGTGTTCTTTTTCGATTTCGCGCTAGGTTTCACTTTACAGTTTTTGCCTCTTCGTCTTCTTTGCGAAATCGGGGATGGGGGTGGAATGTGTTTGTTTTTCATGTTGAAAATGGTCGGAATAGGGTCGGAACGAGTCACACTTGTGCGGGGATGACCTAGAGCAGGGTAGAGTGAACTAGGGTTGTTTTTGTGCTTTAAGTTCAAACTGCCATTTTTGAGGGTTCGAACGTCTCTGTGATTTGGGTGTTTTCATTTTTGAAAATAAGGGTTTCAAAACCTTTAAAAATATGGCTTCTGTTTAGTTTTAATGGTTTTGTTTCTTCATTTTGGTGTTTATGTGCATACTTGTTTATTCTGTGTTAGTGTTCGAGTAATCTGTGAGTAGGGTTAACACCGTAGACAGTTTCATGTGCCCACTGTGTTGTTTTGATCGGTAGAAGTTGTTAATGATGACTCGAAATGCATATTGATGATATCTGCAAAATTCATGTTTTTAAAGCATGAGTTTTGTTGGTAACATTAGTACATTACAGTAGTATAGATGGATCAAATGTTCTCGTTTCTGTTGATGTTTGCATGTATATTGTTATATGAGTATTTTAGTAATGAATGTTTTTGTCGGGTACATGTTGCCCACACATGGCAAACTCAACCCCAAAGGTTGACGTTTGCACATACGGAAACATGGTATTACAGACAAAACCATGCCAAAATTTTCCAACACTTTTGGCATGGCATTTATGTATAAAAAGACAAATTTTCAGAATCTCTTTGTTTAAGTGTTTGATCTTTGTCAACTGGGAACAAGTGGGAAATACTTGTAATGAATGTTTTGTTTTATTCCTTAAAAACCCACTTTCCAAAACAAAATCCAAATGGGGGACCACTCACACCCCCAATTTCATTAAATAAACAAGTCAACACCTTTTCATAAAAATCCAAAAATCGCCTTTTGTATGTATGCATGTCTACTTTTATTTTTAATTCTTATTTTTGGTCATGGTCCATTGTACATACTAGTAATTGCATAATTTATCGCTTGCATTCGATTTTCATCATTAATCTCTTATTTTCCCTACCTCACATGATTTATATCATTTTTTTAGTGATAAAAAAATCAAATTCCTTCGTAGGCTCAATAACCTACGAAATTTTCTCTTTTTGGTCCTTTGACCACCCAAAAACATCTTAGACTATTTATAGTCTAAGAAAGAAAAATTTCAAAGGATCCAAGATCCTTATATCTCTCTTGCTTTCCTTATTTTTGTTGTAATAAGAGTAGATTTGATAATCTGACCCCTTGGACTTTCATAGTGTACCTCAAGTGAGACAGGTGCTAGAAAGTGAACTGTACTTTGAAGTGGCTGAAGGTATGAGGCTGAGGGTCTCAGACCTAATCATCTCTCCATGTCTTTTCAGAGACATCATTCCCCTAGCCCAAAACGGAGATCACGAGGAAGAAACCCAACTACTGGATCTGCCAGTGGAGCTCCTAGGAGAAATCCTCTCCCGCATCGGAGAGGATTGCATCAAGAAAGTGTGGAAGGTCAGAGAAGTGTGCACCAAGCTCAGGGATGCAGCTGATCTTCCCATTTTCTACAGAAGGTGTGAACTGGAAACCACCATCGTCAAGATGTGGGAACAGAGGATGGAACTGCAAAAGGAGGCACTCATGGTCAAGTGCGAAGAAGCTGGCAACTACAACCTGAAACTCATCCCAGCCCTGCAGGCATTCGGAGCAGGAAACGAGACTCTGGCTTGTGAGCTGCTAAAGAAAGGGATTGAGGACAACCACAAGGCCTCAATCTTTGTCCGGGGATACATGCTGCTCAGCAAGCTGGACAATGAACAGGTCCAGCAAGGAATAGCAATGATCGACAAGATGGTGACAGACGAATCAATCATGGCATATGTGGGCAACCGTGTCTTTGCATGGTTGATGGAAAGCCTGGAGACTCCTGATCTGTTCATTGACCAAGGACCCAGAGTCTACTGCCAAAAAGTACTGGAGAACCAGGATGACGAGGGAGATTACTGCTTGCCCTGCAGCCTAACAAACTTCGTCCATTGGAGCAGGATTTTCTTCCAAGGATAGAGGGAAAGATGCTGAAGATGAACGGAATCTGTAAAGATTCATTTTTGACTGGACTGACTGGGACCGTATTTTGGTAACTCTTTGACTGATCTTTGACGCTAACCTATCCAAGTGTACAGCTTTGTCTGTATTGATGTTTGGCTGTGATTAAGGTCGTGTACTGTATAACGAACCTTAGAATTATCTGTTATGATGGGTGTACGACGTATTTTGGGCAGTCGTACATTTACTGCTTTCCACAAGAGAATTTCGTCTTGAGTTCTCCATTATTCGAAAAAGATGTGTGGCAGTCCAAGATGAATAAGTGACTGTCACGCCAAAAACAAGCTGTGACATGCTTGCATGCTCACAGTGTCTTTTTACTGCTTTCAATTAAACAAACCGGCATAAAACAAGCATAAATCTGTCACCTAAATTCACATGTTGAATTTAGGCTAATGATGAAATCTTCAGACTATTACATTGGGATAAAACAATAAAAATATGCATGACATAAATTCTTGAAGTTTTGAGCTATAAAAGTCCAATGATATGATCACTTGAAAGACTAACAAAACTTTCATGTTGAGAATTTGATTGAATAAGTTGTAAGAATTTTTCAAAGGTTAAATTTGAGAATAAAAGCATGTCATGATCAAACCGTCCGTTGTGAGATCTGAGCCGAGTCATTTTTACTCAATACTTCTTTGATTGTGTGAATCAATTCGATTAAAGGGCACTAGAACTTGCAATTGGGATCGATTCAAGACCATGCCATATTCCCGAAATCGAGCATATGATCGAGGCACTTAGAAAAACCCAAAATTTTGGCTTTCGTTTGAATTCCAAACCCAAAAAAACATTTTCCCTTTAGGATCAACCAATCTGAGCCTTTAAACCTAATTTTTCTTTGAAGCCACTATATTACTCCTAGCCTTACAAAAAGACCAAGAAAATCAAACCCAAGTGTACATGAGCCATCCCATCAAGGCATTGTAATTTTTGATCATCAAATATGTATCAATCGGTATGCTATAAACCGATTCAAAAAAAAAAAAAAAAGAGAAGTTGAGATCTATTCAACGAGAATAAATTGCAAATGACAAAGCAAATTAGACAAAGTCTAATGTCATGCAATAGAAAAAGAAAAACAAAAGAAAGATAGTAATAATGATGATCATAGATTCTGCAACATGCCAAGCTATGGTGGAATGGTGTCATGTCACTTTTTAGCCCAATAATTCCTTTTCCTACCAAATGTTACAACTGTATGCCCCGTTACAACCTTGAATAAGACCTTGGGATCTCGATTTGAGGAAATGAGCCGGTGGCGAGTTGGTCCAGTTGCAAGCTTATGGGAGAATTTAATTGAATTTGATTTTGAGCATTAATGATAAAAGCCAATCTTGAGAGTGAGTGAACTTTCCGATTCTACTATATGTGAGGCTCTGTTTCTATTAATCAATGATCATGTCATGCCTAAATTCAAGAATTAAGCCAATGTGATTTTCTAAACACATATTCAAGAAGAATTAACAATAATGATTGACTTGTATGTTCACTCAAGTGAGAAGTATCATTCCATTAAACACTGCAACCAAGAGAGTTTAATACTTGTAATTTTGATTGTCTTATCCCAATATAAAAAGAATGAAATTTCTGAGGCCACGCAAATGGATTGAATATGCAGAGTCCAAGCTCCTAGGAGCACTGACTCTGACTGCTCGGGGACGATCAGTATTAAATGTGAGGATGTTGATAATGGCCAAAATTGTCCATTATTTCCAATCCATTTCCGTGTCTGAGACGGACATTTTGATCGTGATTCCATCTTATTTCAATAAGAAAGCAGTTGAATTTGACAGATTAATGCGAGTTTGTAAAAACATCGAGCCGGTAACAAAAAGACACAAAATATGCAATTTTAAATTGTATTTGTGTTAGAAAAATCCAAAAACATGAAAAAAGGAAAAAGAAAAGAAAATGAATGAAAAGATGGGCAAAAGAATAAAAGAGCCCACAAAAATCCAAAAAGATGGGAAAAAGATTGAAAATCCCACAACTGAAATTTGGTTAAGTGTTGAAGCATAATTCGAATTGTGAGCAATTCGAATTAATTTGAATTGCACAACAATTCGAATTGCTAAAGAGAGCAAAGAAATGGTTAAGTGTTGGAAGGGATGCAGAAGTCTAATTCGAATTGTTCAAGTTCGAATTAATTCGAATTAGGGAATGAAGAGAGAAGAAACCCAAAGGCAAGAAGAAGATGCAATTCGAATTGTCCAATTCGAATTAATTCGAATTGGCACAAACAATTCGAATTGCCAACAAGTGCAAGGAAGCCAAGCAGAAACCCTCATCCAATTCGAGAAAAGACCAATTCGAATTATCCTCAACAATTCGAATTGATAACTGAAGGCCAAAATCCCAGCTCAAGGAAGAGATCTCACAATTCGAATTAATTCGAATTGGTTGAGATAATTCGAACTGCACTCAAAAATTCATCCAAAGGAAGCTGTGGAACATGAGCACAACATTGGGGGGCCTAGGGTTTTGAAGATTGTCTATAAAAGCAGACCTTCCACAATAAAATCAGGAGATCAAGAATTTAACCAAAAAGCAGCTTGGGACAAAAAGAACAGCAGGAGGTTCCACACCCCTTAAGGGTTAGGTAGGTAGTTTAGTTTAGTTTAGTTTATTTTTCTTGCAAGTAGTGTAATCTTTACATGCTTTGAACTTAGTTTAGTGTAGAAGCAGTTTGTGTAACCCTTAGAGTAGCCATTTTCCATATTTTTACATGTTTTCTAGTTAGAATAAACCCTACCTTCAAGCTAATGATGGTTTTGGGTTCTTTATTTTTGCTTTCAAAGTGTCAATACAAGGAAAATTTCCAGAAATGGTTTTATTCATTTGTTTTGGCACTCTTTAATGCTTTTCCTAGAAATAAATGCTTAAGTATGTTTGTTTGTTTCAACTAGGTTACATTTATTATGTCCTAGTTGACATTCAAACTTAATAAATGCATGTTTGGTGGGTTTTTGGCTTGATTTAGTGCCTTAGAGCTTCAAATAAGTGTTCTTAGGTTTTAGATGATTTTAAGGTTTGTTATAATTTATATTTAGGTTTTATTCTTCCTGCCCTAATCTTATTTCATGCTGCCTTAGATAACTTGAGTGTTCTTAGTTTATTCATGCAGTTCTTAGATAACTAGATGTTTTAGGTTCTTTGATCTTTGATCCCTTGTTTGTAGAAATAGGGTTTAAATCTGGCCAATACCCACTAGACATGTATTTGTTTATTTCTTGAAAATCTCACTAGGGTGGCTGTGAAATGACATTGATGTGAGATGAGGGATTTAGTAAATCTAAACCCATCATTACAGTACAGTGTTCACCTAACCCATACTTGTGAGAACAAAAAATTGTTGTTGTATGAAAATATGTGATTCGAATTGAGGCAATTCGAATTAACTCGAATTGCCTAAGAAATTCAAATTGCATAGCCAAAATTATTCTCTTCATGTGGTTTCCAACCAATTCGAATTATCCAATTCGAATTAATTCAAATTGCTCAACAATTCGAATTGGCTTGAAAACCACATTGTATCCATTGCCATCCTTTCATGCCTTAGTTTATTTTCCATCTCTTACCAATTCGAATTGTCCAATTCGAATTAATTCGAATTGCTGGACAATTCGAATTCACCTTCCCCTTGAGGTATATGCCTTAGTCAATTTTGAGCAAGGAAAGGACTTCATCAATTTGAGTTGTCGAATTCGAATTAATTCGAATTGCTCAACAATTCGAATTAGATGATATCTCATTCCTTTGCAAGGATTAATTGGGTAAGATTATACTTCATTCTTCATGCATTCTCAATTCGAATTACCCCAATAATTCGAATTGAACTATCCCTTCTATTTTGAAAACTCCAAAGATATTTTCTTTCATGATTTGTGTAAGTTGCATGGATGTATTGGGCCTAGGCCCAATTCATCTGATTTCTATCCATTACACATTTCAACCCATTAGTGTCCAACTATTGTGTGCTTAACACCCACACAATACCAAAAATATTTTCTTACTTTCATAATTTTCTCGTTCATTGTGTGTATGAACGGATAATGAGAAACACCACAGATTAATGTTGGTGAAAGGTCCCTTCACAGGGATATCGACTAACCCGTCTTCTGTGTGTCAATCATTATCTGTTATTTTGCATGATCTGGTTAGTGGTTGGTGGAAGCTTCGGCGAGCGTTCTCTTCACTAAGAGTTTCGATTAGTCACTCAGCCAATTCCTAATCAGATACAGTTTTAATTTTCTTTTTCTTAATTTCTCAACCTGAATTCGAGTTGCAATAGTATTAACTGATGCCGACCAACATCAGTTAAGACATATTACAGCAAGAAATATGTGGGTTACTTCTCCACTCACAGACAAAAGAAAACTGAATGACGGCGGTCACCGTCGTTTGAAATTCTTTCTGTCTAAGAATCAGTCATCTGGGATAATTGGGAACCGGACAGCAGATGTTTGCAGCCCGGAAAACCCCAACTATCTCTGGCATCCTTTTTAGCCGATTCCTTCTCATCTCAGGCTAATCCATCTTGTGTATCGCATTCTGTCTAACCCCACCATAATTTTGGGGTATTTTATTTTCCTTTTCATATACTTGTATGCATGATACTATTATGTAGATGTTCCGGTCATATTATTATTTTGGGGATCCTTCCCCTTGGACACAGAAGACCTGATATAAATCAGATGTTGCATAATAAATTTCCAACAAAAATTTCTTTATAAAATCCGGATCTGAGTAAGGGATAAATTCAACAGTTATGACTAATTCATATTCCACTGGGGGGTTGATTTTGAGAGCTTAGAAGCAGAGTCAGCGATTAGGTCTCATCTAGACTGAAAGGATCTGTGTTTTAATTGAGAGTTTAGTACCTGTCTAGGGAATGATTTTCAAATATTCAATTGCTCTCGAAATTGCTGTGTGTTGAAATCTGATATTAGATATTGCATTAAGTCAATATCCACTTGGGTGTAGATGAGATGTGATAAATAATACTAGAGGAACAACATATAGGCCTTGGTGAATTTCTAAGGTAAGGTCGAGTATTCCTTCGACTACTATCTTCTTCTGCCAAAGTCTAGAATTGAGTCTTGAGTGAGTACATCCGGAATAGGTTCATTTATGGATCTGTTTCATTTAGTTTGTATCTCATAACTACCCAGATGTTGTAAGCCCTGTGGCTTATTGATATCTCGGGGGTTCTTGATCTGCATCTGGTCACCAAGACCAGGGGCTCTTTTATACTAACGGAAAGAGACATTTTTAATGATTCCGAGTGATAGATTTAAATGCTTTCCTTACAGCCTTCTTACTGCTTTCCTTTTAAATGCTTTTATAGAGGTCACTCGGAAGAATTAGGGGCTGTCCATCTGTTAAAAGGTTTGAGTGTTATGGAATGGTTTGGGGCTTGATTTGAAACTTTGGGTGTGACATGGGGGAATGATAGGAGTACTTGGCATGTCAACTAATGATATGTTAGGTGTTGCTTATCCACCACAGATATGTAATGTAACTTCACAAGGCCTGTGGAGGGAGTTATAAGTCTGTGGTATCTTAGAAATTGTTGTCTTAAGAGCATGTAAATTCTCATCGTAAGTACTTGTCTGTTAAAGGGAACATGGTGTAGAAAGCATGAGAGTTAGCTAACTAGAGGATTATCCCAAGCTAAGATCTGTGTATAAAAATGGAAGTTTAATTGTGTCTCATCTAAATCTTGTCCAATCTTTATTATTTTCTCCCTGTCCCTTCTGTCATATTTAAACCGGCTTTCTAGATAGTGTAGCATAATTTATATTGCTTTCGTAGTATAGATTTAAATTGTTTTCTACGATCTAGTTTACCATGCTTTGTAGAATAATTTTTACTGCTTTCATGATCTGGTTTAAATTATGTCAAGTAGTTGTTAGAAACCCTTGCAAAACTTGAAACGAGTAACCGAGTGGAAAATCTTAGTAAACGACGTGGGTCCTGCTTCCATCGCACATCCTCCAGTGAACGATCCGGTACTTACTATAAATTACTGCAATTTTTGACTCCGTGCGCTTTCGGGAGCACAGTTTCTTGACACGAGTAAAATAAAAACATAATATTTTGGGAAAATACTCATACAGTGGGAAGATGTTCAAAAGCTTCATGGCAGGTGCTTTCGTGACATGAAATTATGAGAAGTATCATGGCGCGGATACCAGGGACTTTCAGGGTGACAGACTGAAGGTCAATCCCGGTTGCACCGTGATATTTGTCAAAAGTTTCATGGCGGGAAGGACCACAACGCCGTTTGAACCCCACATGAGTAATAAAAAGGGAAATTATAACGTATCCTTAAACCCCTTCCCTACATCATAATCCTTTTCATTTAATAAATCCAAACCCGATATTTCAGAAAATTACTCGTGTCAATGAAACTCGTCAAAAGTTTCATGGCGCCTTTGCCGGGGAAATGCAGACAGTTGTAATAAATAATACTTTATTAAGTATTGAACAATGGTGTCTGGTAAGATTGAATTATTTACCCCAACTGCACCATGAGGCTGGAAACGGGTGCAAAAGTTTCAGGCGTCCTTGATTGCCTTGCTGATTTGGATTCGGCTGCTGGTCTTGCTGCTGATTTTGATTCTGAGGTGGTTGAGGACGTTGGTTCTAATTTTGATTCGGCTGCCTAAATTGGTTTTGAGGGGGTCTATACCCCTGATTGTTGCCGTTCCGTCCGTTTTGATTTTGAGGCTGTCCCTGCCCCGTGACCAAGTCTTCCCTTTTCGTTATGTTTTCAAGCCTTGTTCGGCACTCCTGACATATGTGGCCCATGCGTCCACACCGAAAGCATGCCCCTTGTTGAGGGCATCCCCTTGCTAGGTGGGGTCGCCCACACCTCGAGCAAGGTGGTTGATGGGTGATTTTCACTACTCATATTTTACCACAAGCGGATGGTTGTCATCAAGTAATAAAAACCGGTGAATACCGGGTCGAATCCAAGGGAATTCAGAATATTATTTCATTCTGGAGAAAACTTAGTCATTTTAAGTTCATTAATAATATATATTATATTTTGAAAAGAGTTTGTTTAATTCTAATGGTGATTAAATTAAAATGATAGCATTAAATTTAAAAATAAAGCAAGTAAAAATTTAAAATAATAAAATAAAAATAAGATATATGCTTGTAATGATTTAGAACATGCCATCTTTATATAAAAGTGAAATTGCATAATGATTTAGCATTTCCCAATGTCTAAAAAGATCAATTTCAGCAGAATTAATGATTTTATAAAGATTAAATATATGCCAATTTCCTAATTTTCATAATTTGTAAAAATAGACTTCATGGAAGCTGATTAAATTATCTAACATTCTGCAATCATCAGTCTAGGCATAAATTTGAGTCTTTCCCAAGCATACAAATTTTTCTATTGTGATTAAACGACACATTTCATTTCCCAAATCAGCGTGTACATGCCGGAATCTATTTTAATGTGATTTATTCCCAAGACCGGTACTAAAATCTAATTTCCACTTTTTATCTCCCGATTTAGCAAAGCAGAAATCAAACAGATTAGATTCTAACATTTAATTATGCAGAATGTGTAAATAATTTAACAATTATGGTAAAATAACAATAAAACATGGTAAAATGGATTAGGTTATTAATTTTAAGATGTAGACAGATTAGAATGATTTTCAGATTGCTAAAAGTAGAAATTGCAGATTGATCGATCAATTAAGATTTAGCAGATAAAAATATAAAACATCAGATTTTTGCCTAAATAGATTTATCGATCAAACTTATGCAGCAGATTAACAATCCTAATACAGATTCTAACATCTTTGTAGATTACTCCAAATTACAACATAAAACAGCGACATTTATATTACTCCCATAAAAGATAGATTCGTACTTCAAAGTAATTCCGAACTCCCGTTCTAGAACACTTCTAACACGAACAACATAGAAATCCATTTACAAACATGAAAACAGTAGGAAATTATGTTTAAAAGCAAATCCTAAACATTACAAAGCGAGAAAAAAGGAAAACAACAGCTAGAATGCGAAGAACACAGTCAGAGAAGACGCTCTGATCACTTCCTCCGGCATGGTTCGGTGTTATTGCCTTCTTCTCCAAAGTTGCAGAGAGTTTTTGTCGATAATATGAGTCTGGAATAAGTCTCTAATGAAAAGAATGGCGAAAAACCGCGTTTAAAACCGAGTTCGGGAGGTTAGAAAACTGCCCAACCGCGACTGTGGCGCTCGGAAGAGGTTTTCGGCGCCACCAAGGAGAGCTGGCGCATCCTGACATTTTCCAAATTTTCCTCTGCGGCGCAAAAAGTGGCGCTCCAAGGGCATTTTATGCGCCACCAAGGAGGTGCGGCGCATTCTGACAATTTCCCAATTTTTAATTTAACAGCGGCGCAAAAAGTGGCGCCTGGAGGTGTTTTTATGCGCCACCATGCTTATGCGGCTCATCCTGAAGCATTTTCCATCCGAAATTTTCCCAAGTGTTGAGGTGGCGCATAAAGTGGCGCTGGAGAGCATTTTTATGCACCGCCATGCTTATGTGGCGCATTCTGGAGCCTTCCAGTGTTGAAAATTCCGAATTTTGCATCCTTTGACCTCCGAACATCTTCTTTCTTCATTTTAATGCCTGAAACATCATTGCAATGTATTAGAATTGCCAAAGTCTTATTAAAAAGCATAAAACAAGGTAAATTGGGCTCGAATAAGCTCAATTTAACCGGTCTTATTAATATTTACACATTACATGAAATATACACTAAAAAGCAGTAAAATAGGGTCTCAATTTAGGTTCATTTTATCATAATTTAAGCTTATTTAAATGTGGTTTCACAGGGTGCATCAACATCCTCACATTTAAATATTGCTCGTCCCTTGAGCAATGAAATTAATTAACACATCGACATGCCAATCAAGATAATAAGGATGAAGTCAGTATAGTTCTGCCAAATCATAGATTTCAACAACGCAATGAGCTAAAAGGGTTCAAAGTTTAATGTGCTAGAATAAGGTAAATTGTCATGCATCAGCTGTCAAAACCAGGTGTCCAAAGCACTTACAGTACAAAAAGTAGATTAATCACACATAGCAACTCGAAATGGGAGAGTGAATAATGTAAATATGTTTTTCTATTCCCGTCTTCAAATATGCTCAATTAATGACTCGGTTTCACAATTATTCTAGACACTTTGGCTGAGTTGTAGACGGTTGGATTCCAAAAGCTACTCATGTCTAAGAATACGTGCCAGTCATATAGCCAAGAGTTTATAAATATTCTGTTTAATACCCCTTTATTCAAAATTCTTTTTTTTTTGATCTTGCATTTTCTAATTTTTCCTTTTCTTTTCTTTTTGCAAGATATAATTACTGTTTTTCTTCATTTCATTTTGTTTTTTTTTTTTAAATATATAGGGGTTTTACTCTGACTTTATTTATAATTAAGCATTTAAGGAGACATGGAACGAGCATATTCTTATATAAATAATGATGACTCTCCACATAACAAGTAAACCAGTCTAATTAATCAAAAAGCTTTCTGCAAGGTAAATAGAATCGTCACCAAAGTTCGAACAACTAGCATGACAATTTAACAAAGTCTAGGACTTTAAACTAAGAATCATAATGCTCATTAAGTTGTAAAATCGGATCTAAGCAGAACAGTTAGATTTATTCAGATTTCTCTTAAGATTGGCTGTGATGTGGTAATTCAAATAATAGCACACTGTGAAAACACAATTTAATCTAACATATTCAATATATCCAGCCTAAAGCATTTACCATATTTATTCTAAAGCATAGGGAAATATTAAAAACATAACTAAGCTCTTACAAATTTATTCCATTCAAATCAGTAAACATAAAACATGAATAGATCACACCTAGAATGTTTAGGACTCTGAATTTCACTTCATCATCACGGTTGTCATCTTGCTCCTTTATTGGCATATCCTGCTTCTAATATGTATATATAACAATTACTCAAGAAAATATGATTGTTAGTGCATATGGGAATTCCAAAGTAATCAGAATCATAAAACACCATCCATAACTTAAATTATAACATTTAACAACAATTTTCAGCAACTTTAAGAAGTATGGACAGATTTGATCGATAATAAATTTCAGAATTCACCAAAAGCAAAACATCATAAGTTCTAGAGCAGAATTTACAGCAAAATGCCAACAGCTATAGCAAAATATACCCTCATTCTTTATGATAACTCAACCCTGTATGATGTATTAAATAAATGGTTTATACATTGAATAACTAAATGGACCTGTTGATGAAGAATTTCGGGAATGTGATCATAATAGAAACTCCTCCATCCTCACACTTAAACTGAACTACCAGTTTAGTTTAAGTGCATAATGGAAGATTTAAAATATGGGATTAAAACTTTTTAATTTCAAGAATAAGAATATAGCAGGCATTTAAAAAGTTAGACTGAATTAGATCATACCTTTTAAATAGATAAAAATTTTACCTTTTTAAATATGATCTATACATCATAATTTATTGATTTTAATGCCTGCATTGTGTAAAATCATAAAGATTCGACACTTCAACAACATTAATCCAGCTTCTTCATCAATTATCATGGTTATTTACTTTCCTATTATCAAATCAACAGCTCATAACATTCCAGTTTAACATGATTCAAGTAAGAGCTATTTTATTAGAATGAAAAAAACATGCATAAACATAACTTAAATATAAATATAAACTTAACCAAATGCTTACCATATTCACTATAAATAAAACACCTAAGTAGTGCATAGCAGAGCAAACCATTATTCATAGCAAAAACATCCAACCAAGTAACAAAGGTATTTCTTATACATTATTTGTGGAACCTGGTTACACAAAAACTTCGGGTTAGTGATAAATATATGCATTCATCCCCATCCTCACACTTAAGTTTAAACCAAAAGTTTAACTTAAGTGCAATATATAAAGCAAACATATACCAACCTAGAATGTGGGATTTAAACAACTAAATGACCAATATATTTTATTTTAAAGCTATAAGTTCTAAGTCTTTTACAAATTTAAGAAAATCACTTTTTAGAACTTAAAACTTATTATTAAAAAGAACACATTTTTAAGTTATAAAAACTCCATTTTTGTTAAAAAATTCAGATTTAATACTTAAAGCTAACTAAATTAGCAAACTAGTTCTTATTAATGATTCGAATTAATGATCAAGAACTTTTAGTTTATTGTTTTAAATAACATAAGTTTTCTTTTTTAGTTAAAAATTCATAGGATGAGTTTGTTATAATAAAAATGTTTCTTTTTCATAAATTAGAAAAACATGAAGTTTCAAGCTTTAATGTCACCAAAATTTATTAATGTAGATTAAAACAACACGGTTAACAATATTTATTGATCAACTTAAAAGATTAAACATGTTATTTTAACTCATTTTAAACAAATTTTCAGAATTCCCAAGCTGTAATTTCAGTTTTTAGAACACTGCAATCCTAAAATTTTGATAAATAATTTGAAACTTTTGAAGTTGAGCTTGAAAACATGTTCTAATACCATATTGTTCACTTCAACCTAACATTCATGCACTTAAACCAAGTTTTAATCCCACATTCTAATGAACCCAAAATCAAAGCAACAACACAAATACCAACAATAATGCATTCTCAATCACAAAATTGAATGAATTATTGACTAGGATAATATTCTTACCATAAGTGAAGCTTTGGAAGCACTTGGAACAAGAATCCTCAAATTTGAGAAATTAGGGTTCTTGAGCCTCAATTTCAGCTTCAATTATCGAGTACATTTCAGCTTCTACTTTCACCAAATAACATGCACTACTTAATCATTAAATTAGAAATATGGTGGGCATATTTTATTAACAATATTAAAAACCTAAACAAATAAGCATAACGTAACATAAAATGAAAATAAAAACATGCATAAACCATAAATATGAAAATAAAGACAAACAAAACATATTATTATTATTTTTATGTTTATTTTATTTTTATTTTTTTAGAAGAACTGGGGTGGAAGGAAATTTGAGGATGATGACTGCGGTTGTGAGATTCAATAGAGAGAGGACTGTGAAAGATAGAACAGGAGGGAGATGACTATTTTATTATTATTATTATTATTATTTTCTTTTATTTTTTTATTTTATTTATTATTTTTTTTTAAGGTTTACATTAAATGGATAGGTTTTTAAGCCCAATTAGAAGATCTATGATTAAATTTGAGCTAATTGGAGATGAATTAGAATGGACTTTTGTAAAAATTCAAGTTTGGCACAAACCCAACAATTCCATTTAATACTACATGTGGTGCTCAAACAAGTTTTTGCGCATTATTAGTATGAATGAAACCCAAAATGCATTGTTTGTGCTACTTTTGGTGCTTAACTGAGTTTTCGAAAACCATTTACGAAGAGTGGCATCTAAAACTCAGTACTTGTACAGACTTTGTAGCAAAAATACATTGCGTGATTTGTTTAAATGAAACCTAATATTGCATCCATATTCCTATTCATCTGTTTAGTAAAACTACCCTAATTAGTTCTAATCATCCCCTATAAATATCTATGAAATTCTGTTCGTTTTCGTCAACCCCTCTATCAATTTATTTCAGCCTTTCTCCTATTCTACTTAAATCACCACAAAAGTCTTTCAGTTATTGATCACTCCAATTCTTATTTCGTCTCAGTTCAATTGCATAAGAATCATTTCAAATTACATATAATGAAAATCATGCAAGAACCATTTTTATATATATATTTTTTTAGTTGTAAGTAAAACATATAAATTAAATAAAAGAAAATCAAACATATTAAGCAAAAGACATAAATAACTATTACTAAGCATGCAACGACAGTATGTGAATTCCATTTCCTAATTAGCATTCAAAGACAAATGCATCATTTTCTAAATTAAAGCTCAAAATGGTGGGTGTACTTCCATGATCATGTCATTCATGAGTTATAAGGTCAAATTCCACATCTTTATACAACAATTTAAATAAAGGTAATGCAATCATAAGAAAATTATTGATTAACATTCTAATATATCAGCATTCCCTCAAAAAAAACTCATTAAAGTTGTAATGTTGTCAAGAGGTGGAATTTAATCTCAAATATTCTAGCATCTAATATCAACACTTGATGTAATGCATTTAATTAAAAGTAATCTAATTTATTGAGAAATACGTACCTCAAGTGTGGTGCGAATACCTTTAAATGAAGTGTAGGTGGCTTTTCAATCGAGACTATCCACTTGAAATCCTCAATTATATATGCTGCATGCAACTCGCCGCCATCCTCACACTTGTTCTCTTGCAAATCTTCCTCTTTTTTAGATGAGAAACCCAATATTCTTTCAAATTTTAGGATCACACACTGATTTAGCTCGATACCCTTGCACGACATAGAATAGAAAAAAGTTATAACAATATTTAAAAAGTAGAAATAACATAAATATATTCAAATGAACTTAAAACAACATAATTTTCACAATAATTCCCCGGCAACGGCGCCAAAAACTTGATGGGTGATTTTCACTACTCATATTTTACCACAAGCGGATGGTTGTCATCAAGTAATAAAAACCGGTGAATACCAGGTCGAACCCAAGGGAATTCAGAATATTATTTCATTCTGGAGAAAACTTAGTCATTTTAAGTTCATTAATAATATATATTATATTTTGAAAAGAGTTTGTTTAATTCTAATGGTGATTAAATTAAAATGATAGCACTAAATTTAAAAATAAAGCAAGTAAAAATTTAAAATAATAAAATAAAAATAAGATATATGCTTGTAATGATTTAGAACATGCCATCTTTATATAAAAGTGAAATTGCATAATGATTTAGCATTTCCCAATGTCTAAAAAGATCAATTTCAGCAGAATTAATGATTTTATAAAGATTAAATATATGCCAATTTTCTAATTTTCATAATTTGTAAAAACAGACTTCATGGAAGCTGATTAAATTATCTAACATTCTGCAATCATCAGTCTAGGCATAAATTTGAGTCTTTCCCAAGCATACAAATTTTCCTATTGTGATTAAACGACACATTTCATTTCCCAAATCAGCGTGTACATGCCGGAATCTATTTTAATGTGATTTATTCCCAAGACCGGTACTAAAATCTAATTTCCACTTTTTATCTCCCGATTTAGCAAAGCAGAAATCAAACAGATTAGATTCTAACATTTAATTATGCAGAATAGTGTAAATAATTTAACAATTATGGTAAAATAACAATAAAACATGGTAAAATGGATTAGGTTATTAATTTTAAGATGTAGACAGATTAGAATGATTTTCAGATTGCTAAAAGTAGAAATTGCAGATTGATCGATCAATTAAGATTTAGCAGATAAAAATATAAAACATCAGATTTTTGCCTAAATAGATTTATCGATCAAACTTATGCAGCAGATTAACAATCCTAATACAGATTCTAGCATCTTTGTAGATTACTCCAAATTACAACATAAAACAGCGACATTTATATTACTCCAATAAAAGATAGATTCGTACTTCAAAGTAATTCCGAACTCCCGTTCTAGAACACTTCTAACACGAACAACATAGAAATCCATTTACAAACATGAAAACAGTAGGAAATTATGTTTAAAAGCAAATCCTAAACATTACAAAGCGAGAAAAAAGGAAAACAACACCTAGAATGCGAAGAACACAGTCAGAGAAGACGCTCTGATCACTTCCTCCGGCATGGTTCGGTGTTATTGCCTTCTTCTCCAAAGTTGCAGAGAGTTTTTGTCGATAATATGAGTCTGGAATAAGTCTCTAATGAAAAGAATGGCGAAAAACCGCGTTTAAAACCGAGTTCGGGAGGTTAGAAAACTGCCCAACCGCGACTGTGGCGCAAAAAGTGGCGCTCGGAAGAGGTTTTCGGCGCCACCAAGGAGAGCTGGCGCATCCTGACATTTTCCAAATTTTCCTCTGCGGCGCAAAAAGTGGCGCTCCAAGGGCATTTTATGCGCCACCAAGGAGGTGCGGCGCATTCTGACAGTTTCCCAATTTTTAATTTAACAGCGGCGCAAAAAGTGGCGCCTGGAGGTGTTTTTATGCGCCACCATGCTTATGCGGCGCATCCTGAAGCATTTTCCATCCGAAATTTTCCCAAGTGTTGAGGTGGCGCATAAAGTGGCGCTGGAGAGCATTTTTATGCGCCGCCATGCCTATGTGGCGCATTCTGGAGCCTTCCAGTGTTGAAAATTCTGAATTTTGCATCCTTTGACCTCCGAACATCTTCTTTCTTCATTTTAATGCCTGAAACATCATTGCAATGTATTAGAATTGCCAAAGTCTTATTAAAAAGCATAAAACAAGGTAAATTGGGCTCGAATAAGCTCAATTTAACCGGTCTTATTAATATTTACACATTACATGAAATATACACTAAAAAGCAGTAAAATAGGGTCTCATGCATGCAATTTAGGTTCATTTTATCATAATTTAAGCTTATTTAAATGTGGTTTCACAGGGTGCATTAGTGGTACCGGTTCTTCTTGGTTAAACCTCCTTCCATTGTTGGTTTGCTGTGGCCTATTCGACCCTATCCACTGTTCGTTCCTTCCCGTGTTGTTCTCGCTTCTCGCATCCCGGTTCCTCTTGTCTTGGGGACCCCGGCTGGACTCCCCACTCACTCTCCTTTTCAGTTGTTGTACTCGCGCCACTGCCACAGCGCAATCGTACACTGCCTGCAGATCAGGGTAGTGCACCCCTGCAATCACCTCGCATACTGCCAGGTTCAGTCCCATCTCGAACTTTTGAGCTTTCTCCGCATCCGTGGGTACTAGTCTTGGTGCGAATCTCACCAGTTCCTTGAATCGAGTGTAGTATTCTTGCACGGTCTGGCCTCCTTGCTTCAGTGACAGAAACTCTTCGTACATTGCAGCTTTAGTACTCAAGGGATAAAATCTATCCCTGAGTAGCTCCATCATTTCCGTCCAAGAATAGGGCTCGTCATCTTCAGTTAATTTTGCTTGAATCGCCTGCCACCAGTCGTCCGCTTCGCCTCCCAAGTAGTACGAAGCGACGTGCACTCTCTCTCCTTCCGGACACTTGACTGCGCCTAGCAGCTTGTCAAAAGTCCGGATCCATTCCTCCAGTTTAGCTGGATCCTCCTCACCAGCATAGTGGGGTGGCTGGTAGGGATTTACCATTGCCAGGTAGTTGGGGCGAGCTTGGGGCAGAGGTACCGCCGCAGCCTGGCCCTGATTGACTTGCGCGTTCCCTAGCGCAATCAAGACCTCCTCTATCGTCCGAAGACGATCGCCCACATTGTTTGGTGCGGGGGCGTCCTGCGCACCTTGGGGTTGCTCTCCTACAGGTTGAGCGGGTTCGGTGTCATTTGGTGGCACTTCAGTGGTAGTTTGGGGAGCAGGTTGGTTCCTTGATCTACCTCATGGTGCCATTCTGTTACAAACGGTGTAAATTAGAACGTAATATATTGTCTAGGCAAGTTACTATGTATGTGCTTGTATTTTCACACTGAATGCTTGAGTGGACTTTAAGGTAACGCAAGGTATTGTTTTATTTTGTTTAAATGAATAAATCTTGTATTTTATTCCCTTAAAAGAAGCTTTTAATACAAGTGAGGAGATGTGCAAAAATAGCAACGTTTTCTTAGAAAAAATAGTATCTACTATAAATAGAATCCCTAGCGCCTCAAGACGTCCTCCGGTGGGGTAGCGGGATCCTCCTCCGGGTCTTCCTCCTCCGAACTTGGCGGCAGTAGATCGTCAAAGATGGTGTTCAAGTCTTGTCCATGAGCATCGACGTGTTCCTTCAGTATCAGGGTTTGCGTAGTGAGGGTTTGGACTTGGCGTTCGAGTTGGTTTATGCGGTGGTGATCCGCCTCTCTTAAGTTGCCCATGTGGTGCAGATTTGCCTCCAATTGAGCTATACGATGTTTCATTTGTTCTATGGTTTGTTGGGAATCAAGGTAAGCGTTCATCATTTTGATCATCAAATTCATCATATCTTGACTAGCCATCTAGCGCAAGCAAAAGATCTAAGTTAGAATGTATCACGCTTCTAGGTTCTCTAAGTTCAGGCAATGCAGTATGCACATGCAAATGATGATTTCCCCCAAAAATAGTTCATGCACTATATATATATATTATTTTTTTCCCATGGGTTTTAAAATAAAAATTCATTTCCATGGAAATAATGCTTAAAGATTTAAAATAATATTTAAAATGCTTGACCTCTATATTGGGTCAAAATAATTATAATTTGGGCTAAAAATGATTTTGGGCTAGGAAAGCTTAAAATAATAATTTTGGGCTTCTATATTAATAATATAAATACTAATGGTTTAAAAATAATAATCTAGTAGTTTAAAAATAATAATAATAATTTAAAAATAATAGTTTAAAAATAATAATGGTTTAAAAATAATAGTTTAAAAATATACGGGCTCTCATACCAATTTGTAACACCCCGATTTTTGGTCACCCAGGTCGGGATGTCACCGCCACACCTCCCTAGTAAGACACGGTTTCTCCGAGCTTACTAAAGAGATGCAAGGCTAGATATTGCAGTATTTAAAACATTTAAAAACCATTCAAGTAGCCCATTCAACATAAGTTCCAAAATAAATAGTATAATGCAGCGGAATAATAGTATCTAAGTATAAGTGTTGCAGCGGAAAATGTAAATAGGGCCAACATGGCCAAAACGTGGGTTAAACAGGCTCGTTCATACTATAGTTTAATGCAAAAATCAAAATATTAAATGTTCCCATAAATCCCATGCATGTAGTGCTCATGCTCATTCCACATACTCTGTGAGGAAAAGAAATAAAATGGTTTGGTCAACACAACTTGCTGAGTAAGTTAATACAGATATGATCGTGGGGTTTCAAAGCCATTAATTAATATTTAAATAAAAACATGATAACAAATCATAAATAATCCAATTTAATTATCTAACCAATTTGCATAATTAATTCATGGCATTAATAATACATTTAGCATAATTTAAATAAAAGCCATAGTTAATTTAAATAAAGCATTTAATAATTTAAAAGGACAATAAATAAATATTTAACTATCCCCATTACACCCAAGATTTAGTATTTCAAGTATTTCACGATTGCATCGCAATCTCGTCAAGTTTAGCCGGAAGCCGGCGGCCGCAACCGTATCTGCCATATCCAGTACCACTCTGTAGCCTCGGGAAACCCATATGTTCACGAGAGTGTAGGCCATATATCTCATGCCGTTTTGGCAACATATCTCAAAATTTCGCGCGGGTCACCATCGTCCATAAAGGCACGAAGTGAATCGTTAGGAGGGCACCCTGCAGAGCACTCACCCCCTAATTTTAAAAGATCAAGTTTGTAAGGGGATTTCCTAAATTTCAGATTTCATGTATTTATTTCAAAGAGTCTTCTACTCGTTTAAACCTTAAAGGCTAGTTTCACCGTTTCAACAAGATTCCAAGATTTAACTCGGTCAACCACAGTTTACTTCAAAATTCATTAAAAATTGAGTTTTAAATCCAAAAATTCCGAAATTTGACTAGTGACTTGAAAACACATAGATGAACAAGTTTCATGTTTTACGTTTTTCGATCCGAGATACGGAATTAAGTGAAAAACGTCAATCTTTAATAGGATGATAATCTGTCCGAAAATCTTAACACCAGTTTCAAGATTTCAAGATCTACCATAGCAAACTAACTCTAAATTTGATGAAATTTTACAGAGAGATACCTAAGACATATATCTATAATTTCATGTTCGGCTAAAGTTCCAAATCGGTCTAGATCTAATGTCAAAAACATCATCAAGTTCGAACCTAAGTTCTGTCCAGATTTCAAGATTCAAATTCAAAGCAGTTCGGTTAGAGAACGAATTCAGATATCAAATCATAACGAAAAATTATGAAATATTTACAGTAGCCAGACTATTGTCTTAGGAACGTTTTTTGTGTTTTAAGTTTTCTCGTTTGCACAGGTTTAAAGGTTCGGAAAAATCAAGCAAGAATGCTGCGCCGTTAAAGATTTTGTTTTGACAGATTTTACGTTCTTGGTTTAAATCGTTAGATCAAGTGTATTTTAAATCCTCCCAAAACCATAGTAAGATTAACTTACAGATCTTTGGGCGTCCGGGATCGTCGATTCGGAGGCGTGGCTTCCAGTCCACCGTTTATCTTCTCCGTTCGTCGGGTTCTTCGTTCTAGATCCGATTCGGGGTGTAGAGAAGAGAAAGAATGAAGTTAGGATTTGTTTTCGAATCGCATATGGAACAAGGATCGGATCGGAACTTACCACGATGTTGGAGATCTTCCAAATTCGTCCACGATTGTCCTCGCCTTGGTTTCGTGCCTCCGACGACTCCGGGATTAGGGTTTTCGAACGTATAGAGAGTTGTAGGGTTTTGAAAAGTGTTTGGGGCTACCAAGAGGTGTTATTTATAGATAGGCACGACCTAGGGGCGTCCAAGGTCGGCCTTGGTGAGTCTTGAGCCGAAAGGAGTTCAACCGAAGTCGGAAAATCCGGATTCGGGCGAGTGAATCTCGCAGCCGGCGAATCTGTCGAGTGGCGCGGTCTCGGCGCGCCGTTTGTGGAAAGACCGCGCGGCCACCGCGCGGCCCACGCCTGGACTTCGGTCCGGGCGGGTCGTGCGATTCGTCGGGCATTTCCTCCTCTCTTTCGGACTTCTATCCCTCTATGTTCTCGGATTCGGATTTCCGGGATATTTTCGGGCTCCTAGTTCCTATCTTAATTCTTACTCGGGTCTAGATTTAATATTGGCCCAGAATTCTCGAGTCCGTTAGTGTCGGGTATACTTGTACAATTTATTTGATTAATTCCATCTTTGGCTTTACGAGTATTGGAAATTTAATTCCTTCTTAAATTAAATTTCATTTCTCATTTCCTTGTCTATGTATTATGTTTATTCATTTATTATATTTATTTATTGTTATTGTTTTATTTATTGTTTGTTTATTTATTTATTTTATTTATTTATTTTATGCATTTATTTATTTTATGTTGCAAAATTCTCGGGTGTTACAAAATCTGACAAAGAACAACCCTTGGGAGCAAAGCTGTGGTCGTCAAGGTGATCCTATGAAGAGCAAAGCTCGGAGCAGTGGGAATGAATCTTGGGGCCGGGCCCAAGGGATTGATAATACAGTGGAAGTAAGACAATAATAATAATAATAATAATAATAATAATAATAATAGATAACTCTTGGCATAGGGATGTTGGAGGATCAAATAACTCTGGTGATTGTGGATATTCTGGTGGGACTAAGTATTTTAATACATAGTTCAAGAGGGAGAGGTTGGCAGGACAACAGAAATAAGTCTGGGGGTTGGAAGGAGAACACATTTCAATCTTCGGGGGGCAGTAGAATATAATGGCAATGAACCAAAGTATTGGGATTCTCAAGGATTTAGGGTAGGTGGAAGATCTTCTCGAGGTGGTTATCGAACAAGGGAAAGTTTAGTACAACACACTGCTAAATTTAAGAGCTCCAGGTACTATAATGATTCATACGGAAATAGTCGCTGGCAGTAAAGGAATGACAGGATAACATTAGTAACACATGATTGGCACTTAGGAATGTCCAGTTGCACAGATCGGAGGGTGTGTTTTTTTTTTTTTTTTTTTTTTCTCTATCTCATCTGTTTCAGCAATGAATGGTGGTGACACATGGTAGTTGTTTTTGTGAGCAACTTTTTGGTGGTTTTTCTTTTTGACGTTTCTTGGTGTGTGTGAAAGTGGGAATGAAGAATTGACCAGCAATATTTTGTTCAACCAGTATCAGGACTTTAACATTTTGAATGGAGTTTGAGACTCTCAGTCAACTGCAAAGAAGGTTAGATTTATGTGATGTTATGATTTTATATTTTGTGGTATACTTCAGATTTCTCTTTTACTGTACTGAGAAACATAACCTGTTATTGGCTGTGTCAGTTTAATACGGGCAACATTATATGTTCATTGTGTTAAAGCCTAGAATGGAAGATGATGAAGTTAGCAATCACTTGGTAAATATTGTATTTTCTGTTTAACCAGGGGGCTGCATGGCTATAGTATTTTATTTCTTCATAAGATAGGATAGGATGAGTGTTATTTGTTGAGTTCAGGTTGAAGGCATTTCTAAGCAGCAGTGACATTAATAAAAGATGTATTATAGGGCAGCAATCATGCTTATTTGAATCATCAGTATGTATTTAACAGTAGGATTGGGTGTTGAGATCATGTGACTTGGATTTCTAAGCAGCACTTAATCACAGGAAGTTATAGTGCATGAAGTGAAGTTCTAAGGGATTGAAACTCTTGGTGAATTGGAATTAACTGCCGATAGATGACCAACATATCTCAAGTTCTCAAACTAAGCGCAGGAAAAGTAAATACAAACACGTTCAGAGATGCGTAGAAAGATAGTGGAATTATCAATGGTATGGATTTATTAGTTGTGAATATGTTTTAGCTCATGGAAAAATGAACCAGGAACAGGAAACATGTAGTTAGTTTCATTCACCATACCCAGTAATTCTTTGAACTAAACAAGGCTCATACCAGCACAAACCAATGCAAACTTATCACAAATTGAGAACTAAAATGAAAATGTGTGACAAAAGAATTTACTAAAGGATGTGATATCAAATGACGGAATGCAACATCAGTTGGAAGCAAATGAACTTAAATTCGACACACTTTCTCGAATTTCAGATATAAATCACTTCAGTTATACTGGGAAAACTGGTGTCTAATACTATATGACAACAATATATATAGTCAGCATTGCACGTCCACTTTCACACTTAAATAGATCGGGACTTTACACGACAAACTATGTCATTCAAACTTCAATTTTACCAACAGGTTAAGGGATTTGATATCTTTTGAAAAGAAACCAATGGCATGAGAAAGTGGTGCATCGTCAACGGACACAAGGTAAAGCATTCTTAGCCCAAAATCCGCAAAATCAGCCGTCACGCCCTTCGCGTGCCTTTTTGGTTCCTAAACTAAATTTGAAATTTTGAAAGCAGGAGGATCAAACCAACAACTGCAGTATTTAAATACCCATAAGGCCAAATAATCAAAATGTAAATTGAACTCCTATTTCTTCGGAATGAAATGCCCGAACACCTTCACATTTTCCGATCATCAGAAGAAGCAGGGAAACACAATGATGCATAGTGCAAAACTGAGATGCAAATGCAGGATCAAACCAAACCTTTATTCAAATCCAATTGCTTCAACTGCTTTAGTATACAATTTGTATTCAACAAAAGAGTGTCTATCAAACAAACAAACACGACAACAGAACCACCAGAATAACTTTTCTCATCCCTAACCTATCTATGGAACTCCAATGAGGCAAATCCAATTTCTTTCTTCATCAAAGCAACAAAACAATATCATCATCAAGAAGCAAATATGTCCAAAAATCTCCTTAAAAGAATTCACACATTCACCAATTCATGCTAAGATAAATACGTAAGGCGCCTTATCCAAAAAACCAGTATCAGCAAACCAATTTTCCCTCATTAACATCAGCTGAAGATCGATCCTGCTGCCCACCGGAGTAATTTGGAATCCACCAAACTCGAATACTCCTGTCCAAACTTCCACTATACAACATGAATCCACCCCCAACTCTCATCGACGATGCCTGCAAACACTTAACCGGCCCCGTATGCCCTTCAATCACCATATGCTTAAACAATCCCCCATCTTCGCCGCCTCTCCTCCAGATACGGATGGTCTTATCGGCTGATCCAGTGCATAAAAACTCCCCCATGAGGGAGACACAGAGGACCGCCATTTGATGCGCCTTCACCTCGCAGACGGGTTTCCAATCGCTGAAATCATTGCTGCTTCGCCATCCCATTACGTAGCCATCGGAGGCGCCGCCGTAGACCCTTTTCCCGTCCGGCGTCACCGCCACGGAATTTAAAGATATGTCCTTGTGACCCTCCAGGATTCCCCTGATTAAATGGCAGCCGCGTCGGGGGGCCTCCTTCCTCCACGCCTTGATTTTCCCGTCCGCGGAGGCCGTGTATACGATGCCATTGACGGCGGCGAGGGCGTTGATGGCGTCGTCGTGGGCTTTTATCGATTCGAGGCATTTGAAATCGGAGGCGCGCCAGACCTTGAGGGTTTTATCCCAGGAGCCGGAGTAGATGAGGCCGTTGGAGGCCGCCAGGCAGGAGATGCTGTCGGCGTGTTCGATCCAGAGGAGCTTGTGGTGGCGCCTGGTCTGGACGTAATTGCTCTGCTTCATGAACTTACCCAAATAGTCCTTTGTGGTCGGGAGAGTGTCGACGAGGCGGAAGACTTCCGCCGCGGCGGACCTTCTGGAAAGTTTCCAAACCCTAATTCGATTGTCCTGGTGGCCGGTGAAGACGTGGTTGCCGGCGGTTACAATGGCCTTGACGGAACCGTCCCCCTGGCCGAATTTGGTGAAGCGGCGCAGATCGGGCTGCTGCCAGACGATGATGTCCTTGCCCTGGGAAGCGCTGAGGATGAATTCGCCGCAGAGAGCCAGGCAGGAAACGGATCCGACGTGGCCGGAGAGGACCGCCAGGGATTTGTAGGAGTGGGGACAAGAAATTGGGGGCGCCGCCACCGAAACCCTGGAATTGAGATCCTGGAAATCGTAACGGAAGGAACTCCCGGGGCTCTCGTCAGTGTCGTCACTGGTGGTGGTGGTGGTGGAGCTCGCCGGCGACATTGGAGCTGAGAAACGGAAAGGGGGCTCGTGCACAGGAAGAATGTCGCAATTGAGCATCTTCCACCTGGCCTAATTAGGAGCAGAAGGAAGGGAGGGAAATCAGGAAAAACCAGAAGAGGGTGGTGGGAAAAATCAAGAAACAAGAATCAAGAACGATGAAAAGGGGCGGGCAGCTTTGAAAAGAGAAAAGAATGAATTTATTAATGGAAAATGGGGGAAAAGGAGGAGGAGGAGCGGGGATTGGGTCGGAAGAAAGGAAGGAATTTTTTTTTTTTTTTTTTTGGTGAAAAGAAAGGAAGGAATTTGGTAGGGAGAAATGAACAACTGCAACGGCTACTTTGACGAGACCGACGACGACGGAGAAAAGAGAGATGAATTAATGGAGCCACTAAACTAATCAAAGCAAACTGGGGACCCATTTCGTTTTTTGTCTTTTTTTTTTTAAAAAAAAAATAAAAAATCCTGAGAATTATTCATGGTTAGATTGTTAATGCCATGTTTGTGCTGGAAAGCATAGCAGAATGTCCTAGACAGGAAGGGGATTTAAAGTGTGGGCATTTTTGCCAATTGATTTGTTGAGCGCAGTAGCCAATGAGAGATTAGGGTTTAACCTTGAAAACCCTATAAAATGTGCTCCTTTTCTCTTTGGAGAACTAATGTTGACGTAAGTAAAACGATCTCTCCCTAATTAATAGCTTCGTGGCTTCCGGCTTCAACGGATACCTTGCATTTGCAGCCTATGATTGTGGCGAGGCGATAAAAGTGTGGTTGAATTGAGAGGTTGTTTCCGTTGCTCTCCGGTTGGATATATGTCACTTTGTGTCTGGGCTCTCTGAGCCTAATATTACTAACATTGTGTGTTAATGTATGTTTTAGTATTTTACAAGTTCTAGGATATTTGGATTGTGGCTTCGTTAATCCGGCCGATCCGAGAATTTCCCAACATAAAGTATGATGATGATAAATGGAGTTAGAATAATTGAGTGGCATTTAAATTGGTAGGAAATCCAGGTGTGAAGATCAGTGAATTCATTACAACAATGAAAAGTTTAGTAGTTAGTCCTTCACCTCGCTCTATGTGAATGTTCAAACTTCGAACAATAAATCAGTATCCAAATCAACACACACATGTCTGAATATTTGCTTCACAATAATTGTAGGTTTTCTTTCTAAAACTACTCCACGACTGACAATTTGGATGCCTTTGAAGAAAAATTAAAAAGTGTAATTCATAATTTCATGGAATACGACCGCAACTCTTTTTCTTTGCTCAATTACTCATATAGATTTTTTTTTTTTTGGATGAGCCATTGAAGGCCTGGGTAAGAATTGGTGGGAGTCCATGTCATATAATTATAAAGGGGAATAAAAAGGAGGGATAGCGGGCTGGTGGGGATTCGAACCTCCAACCTTCCGTTTGAGGTCAAGGGACTTAACCACTTGGACTAATTCCTCATCCCAATTACTCATATAGATTGCTCACGTAAGGTATTAACAAAATGCAATATCACCTAATAGTTAATCAAACCTCAACATGCCACTTTATACACTTTGATTTTTTAATAGAATTTACTCCCTCCATCCCATTTATATCGTCCTGTTACTGTTGGATACGAGAATTAAAGTAAAGTTAATTTGTGAGTATATGATAGGGTCCACATAGTTGTTAGAGGTGAAAATTATTTTTATTTATAAAAAGAAGACATTTATGATGGGACATTCAAAAATAGAAAATAAGACATTTGAGATGGGACGGATGGAGTATTATTCAACTTTAACTCAATTTTATTTTAATTATATTATAAAAAATGAAGTATAATATAATCGTAGAGTTTTAGATTATAGTGGGAGTATAATTTTTACTTGATGTCTTTTAAAATAATAAGTGTTAAATAAATATATTAGACTTTGCAATCCAAATCAAATGAAACATTTTTAGTGGGATATAGATGGAGTTATATAATAATATCGTATTATAATTAAATATCTAACGCTTTTTGGTCTCTATATACCAAAAAACTTAAGCAAATGTGGATCAATCATTTTTTTTTTTGGTGAACATGCAAATCTTGGCGGCTAGAAAAGAAGACTAAAAGAAAAATAAGCAAAAACAAAACATAGGGAAACAAAACATATCAAGTTCGAGATCTCAGCTCTGCGCTATGCTCTCAGAATGCCGTCCCCGTCTTGATCCACATGAAGCAAGGTAAGAATCTGATCCAGAGGAAAGGCCCACGTCGTAAAAAACTGCTCCTCCGAACTAGCCATCTTCGCCAAACAATCGGCCACCCTATTTCCTTCCCTGTACACATGATGAATCTCCCATCGCTCAAACGACTCTTTGAGCTCCCGAATGCGCTGGATCAAAGGCCATAGTTTATGTCTCGATGAATGCAGGTTTTTGATGAGCTGAAATGCTTCTCTCGAGTCCATGTAGCTCGTCACCAATCGCTCGCCCAATTTGAGCGCCAATTCCATGCCCTGCAGAACCGCATAAGTCTCCACCTCCAAGATATCTCTACCACCAAGCTGCCCCCCTACCGCCATACGCCAGTTTCCTGCCAAGTCGCGGCACACTGCCGCATACCCACTCAACCTGTCCTCCTTGCTAACACTCCCATCCGAGTGTATCACCACCCCATCGGCAACCTCATCCCTCCAGTACACCACCTGGGGAACTCGCTCGACAGCCCCCCCCCCCCTCCTGCTCTATCCTGTCCAACGCTGCCTGGAAAGAACGCACCTCCCTAACAATCCGACGAGCAGTCCTTTCCACACCCTGAAATACTCGTTTATTCCTCTCCGTCCATGCAACCCACACCCCTGCCACAAATAAAGTACTCCATGTGCGCTCCATAAATTGCAGCCAGTGTGATATATCCCCTCGCAACAGATCCGGATTCTCAGCGACCTCATGCACACCAAGTGTCTCCCAAATAGTCTTAATCCATTGGCACTCAAATAAGGCATGTCGCCAGTCCTCCTCCTTATCTCCACAGATGCTACACAGCGGGGAACGGGCAATCTTCCTATGATACCTCACCACATTCGTAGCCAACGAATCATGAGCTAACAACCAAAATATCATACCCACCTTCTCCGGGATTCCTTTCCTCCACATCCACATCCAGCTTGCACTAGTAGCCTGCTGCCCCCGAATCATGTGGTATCCCGACTTTACAGTATAATTACCCGAGGCCTCATGCCTCCAGTGCAGAGTGTCCGCGACCCCTTCCACTAGTAGAGGGCATGGAGAACCCTCTATATCGGCCTTGATCCCTTGCGGAATCCAAGTGTACAACTTGTTCAAATTCCAACGACCCATCTCAATTACATCCTTCACCTTGACCTCCACATCATTCCAATGTACAAACGGCATGAGTGGAGCAAGGCACGATCCCTTCCACCAAGGCGCATCCCAAATCGAGCTCCTCCCATCCCCAAGGCGGACTCCAAATCCCGACCTGAAATCCTCTGTCAAATTCACTAGGGCCCGCCACATTCGCGTAGCCTTGTAATGAGGCCTGGGAAATGATCCTTCTTCGCAACCATATCTAGCACGCATCCAACGAATCCAAAGCTTATCTCTGCCCATCATCAAGTCCCCCAACTGTTTGCCGACCAATGCCATGTTCATGTGCCTCGCCTTCCGAATTCCCAACCCCCCTTCACTCCTTGGCCGCGCCACCCGCTCCCATGACACCAAATGAATTCCTTTTCCTGACGTCCCTTTCCAAGTCCATTTCCGAATCTTTTGATCAATCATATTGCATGTAGTGCTCGGGAGGCAATGGACCTGCATGCAATACGTTGGAATGGCCGCAAGAACCGCCTTGGCCAAAGTTACACGAGCCGCTCTATTAAGCAAGGACGCAGCCCATCCGGCCAGCCGCGAGTCCATTCTGCGCAAGACCTCATCGAAATGGGACACCTTAAGCCTGCCATGCACAACCGGGAATCCCAAATATTTCCCGAGTGATGCCGAGATAGTAATGCCAAGCCTACTAGTCACCCATCCCTTTTCAACATCAGTTGAGCTCGGACCAACCAACCCTAAAGATTTGCCTCCGTTCATTCTCAATCCTGAGGCCTGTCCAAACCGTTCCAGGACATCACCCATGCAAATCACGCTAGCTTCAGTCAATTCCGAACAAAGTATAAGGTCGTCTGCATACATTACATGAGACACGGCCACTCCATCCCTACCACTTTTAAACGGGCTCCACCTCCCTACATCAACCTCCGCCAAAATAAGTCTGGATAACTTTTCCATAATAATCACGAACAAATATGGGGAGAGCGGATCTCCCTGTCGCAGTCCCCTTCCCGACTGAATTTTTTCCAATAGCGACCCATTCCATAAAATAGAGAATGATGACGAGCGTACACAGGCCATGATAACATCCCTGAGGTTATCCGGCAAACCCATCTCAACTAGGCAGAGGTCTAGGAACTCCCAATTCACCGAATCATATGCTTTGGCGAGGTCTATTTTCAGAAGAACTCCTTTCATGCCTGCCGTTCTACTATGCAACGCATACACCAGTTCTTGCACTAGAATACCATTATCCCGAGTGCCTCGGCCTGGCAAAAACGCAGATTGAAAAGGGCCAATATACTCACATAATAAAGGCCGAAGTCGGTTGGCTATAGCCTTTGTAATAAATTTGAATGCCACATTGCACAACGTAAGCGGCCGGAACTGCGTGATCGATTGAGGGATTTCTACCTTCGGAAGCAAAATCAAAAAAGCATGAGCCAGGTTTGGAGGTAAAGTTCTCATGACAAAAACTTCCATGACCATATTGTAAACCTGGTCACCAATATCCGCCCAGAAAACCCTATAAAACTCCGCCGGAAATCCATCGGGACCAGGAGCCGCATATGGTCGCATCTGTGTCTTAGCAACGTCTACCTCCTCCCTAGTCACTGGAGTCGATAGTTCCTCCGTCCACCCTTCATCCACGGCTGTCAAAGGTGGCAGCACCTCCTCCCTCTCCTGATGCGGCTGGGCTACAAATATTTGAGCAAAATAATCTTGTGCATGTAACTGTAACCTCTCCTGGTCGGTCTGCCATTCCCCATCCTCCACATTTAATCCATAAATCCTATTTCTCTTGCGGTGCACCTTCGTTCGGGCATGAAAGTATTTCGTATTTCTGTCCCCTAAGGTCACACACTTATCTCTAGCCTTCTGATACCACATCTTCTCTTCCTGTATTAAAACCCCCTCCATCTCTTTTGTGAGTTCCCTCTCTTACCGAGTCAACCAAGCTGAGTCCCATACTTCCAATTGCTTCTCAATACCACGAATTCGCCTTTCCAATCTTTTTTTACGGTCAATAATGTTACCAAAGGTCTCGATATTGAATATAGATGACTGTTGAGTAATCGTTTCCAGAAGCCCCTCAAGAGGCGCCTGTCCATTCCCCTCACAGCATTGCTTGATAAGCGGAGCATACGCCGCATGCTCGACCCAAGCCGACTCCCACCTGAATGGACGTGCTCGCCTAGCATCAATCGGATTGCTGCACAACAAAAGGAGCGGGCAGTGATCCGATCCCAAACGAGCAAGATGATGCACTCTTCCTTCTCCAAACATATTATTCCATGCCATGTTCGCTACGCCGCGATCTAATCTCTTTTGTATACGGCTATCCGGTCCAACATTCCTTGCCCATGTAAACGGAGTCCCCATAGAAGGAATGCCCACCACCTGGCAAGCGTCCAAGGTCTCCCTAAATTCCTGCGCTCTGTCCGGCAGAAAAACGCCGCCACTCACCTCTTCCTCGGAAGTAATTTCGTTCCAGTCTCCCATAATCATCCATGCATCGGTGAATAATTCTGACAAGCTTCTCAAATTCTGCCAATCCCTCCGTCTCCTCTGATAATTCGGGTTGCCATATATGAATGTGATAACCCAAGAGGACGAACGTCCCCTCAATTCTAAGCTAATCATGCGCTCCCGATTATCCACCACTTCGCACTGGCACCCGCATCCCCTCGACTTAAAAACCCATAATCCCCCCGCTCTGCCAACGGTCTCTTGAATAGCCAAAGCCTCATATCCCAGTCTCCAAAATAGCATCCTTACTCTATCAAACTTGCCCTGCGACTCCATAATGCAAAGTACATCCGGCGTATTCGTTCGAATGCAATTTGCTAACCATCTCTGAGACATATCCCCCATAAGGCCTTGCACATTCCAGGTAATAATTTTGAAATCCTTAAACTCCATCAAAAAAATAGTAAGGAGATGAGTCCAACCTGACCACCTTACTGCCCTTCCTCTAGGGCGTCTGCCCAGCACTCCTCCCTGGATTCCGTCTCGCTCTTACTAACCACCATCTCTCGGTTCAACCCACCCTATGGCAAAGACCGGTGGAGTACTTCCTACTCCAATCAGTCCTTCCTCATCTGAGTCCTCTGTAACCCGTGTACGCTTCGCACCCTTTGGGGGCGCCAGGATGCTAACGAATCCTTGCCCCGCCACCTTTCCCAGACCATTAGAATGGATAACCATTCCTCTCTCGCCTTTGCTTGGCTCCGGAGGCTCTGGTTCCGCCATACCTCGTGCAGCCGGAGGGCCTGCATCCTGGCCGACTGCTGCCTGCGGAATCTCCTGCCCTCCGCTGGCCGGATGATTCTCCGACACTGGTTGTGATTGTCCCTCCTTCCTAGCCCTACCCTTCTGTGGTGGCCGACGGCGACGCCTTTCCACCGTGATCCACTCCCCATAGAGATCGCCCACTGCTTCAACATGATCTGCCTTGGCCACATCCGCTGCCCTAGCCTCCGGCACAGCTTCCTCAACCTCAGATGCCCCCATCGGGGCCTTACCTTTCCAAGCCCTTTCCCTAGCCTCGCGCTGCTCCTCTCCCTTCTCTTCCTGCATGCCCGTCTCTCTCCTCTCCGGGCATGCCCTGGCGAAGTGCCCATAGCGTCCAAAAGTCTTGCAAATCAAATGCAAGCCCTCGTAGGCTACATGGATCCATCTACCGTTAACCAAGAATTTTCCCAAGACCGGTTCGTTCAAATCTAATTTGACACAAACCCTGGCGAATCTCCCTTTTTCCTTATCCATCGTAAACTTATCAAATTTTACCACCTCTCCGATATCCGACGCAAAGGCGTACAGAAAATCCTCCTTGAAGTGCTGTACCGAAAGCCCCATCAAGCGTGCCCAAACCATTGTTTTACGCACCACCTCAGTAGCCGGATCAAACTCCTTTCTCCACTTCATGATCGGGAGGTAGTGGTCGAATAGCATCCACGGACCACCGTTTATGACTCTTTCCCGATATTCTGGCAATGCGAATTTGACTATATAGTAGCCAAAGCCGACGTCCACAAGATCCAGCCCCCCTACACACTTCCAAAGCCGCTCTAGCCTATCCTTCAAGACACGGAAACCAACCTGCATGCCCATCGTTTTTACTATCAATGCCTCCTGCCACTCTCGCCCGACTTCTTCCTCCAACTTTTCGTCGACAATGAAACTCGGAATGCGCTTATCCCCTCCTACGTACTCCTTGCGGATCAGGTTCTCCGCTATCAAGTCTCTACGCATGCGTACATCCTCAGATTCAGTCCTGCCACTATTCAAAGCCTCTTTGAATGAAGAAAGTTTCGATCTTGGTTGCTGATCAGACGCGGACGACGGAGCGGCTTTGTCTCTCTCAGGGGAAACCCTAGCCATGCCGCCTCTTTTAATGAAAAAATTTAATGTGGATCAATCATTTTATCCATTTATTTTGATAGTTACAAATACAACCTATTGGCATGACCAAAAGGATATTTTAAGCCTCTTGAAGGCTCAAGCATAACCTCGAAATACTGGTCTGGTAGGTTAGAAAAATATCTTCATAAACAATTTGTGTATGCATAATATCTTGAACTCGGTATATTTTTTTTTTATATTTAACCATTGTTAAAACTATAAAGTTGGAAGTCATGAACTACCCTCCGTTAATCCCTCAACTCCACTTAAAGATGTGTATTATTAATACCATAAATAGTACATTTAAAATAATAATAATAATAATAATAATAATAATAATAATAATAATAATAATAATAAGGAGAAAATAATGGGTTGGGGGAATTCAAAGAGTTCAATCCTTATTAGTAGGTTAAAAGCAATGACTAGTTTAATTAATTTCATTTGTATTCAATTTATATTATTAACCTTGTTAAAATAATATATTGTCTAATAAATAACAAAATACAAATTCATTATTTTTATATTTGATTTGGGAGAATATATTATTTTTTATTTGCATATGCCAAATGCAATTTCTTAACTATTAAGAAAAGCTTCGATCATGACCTTTCTAGAGCACCAAAATCTTTAACAAATGACAATTATTGTGAACAAAGTTAAAGGGATCCAACTATTTGCAATTTTTAAAGCTCTAAACTTCCCTTTATTGTAGTTCTCATTAATATAATTTTCACAAACCAATTACACAACTAAGGCTAATACAAGTTTTATTCTAAGCATAATTTATTGTACCCTTTTAAAGTTTTTCTGAATTCAAACTTAACATGGATTTGTAACTAATCGCTTTTCACTAATTATAATCCTACACCATAAAAGCACTGAGAACACAACAAGAAGCTGAGTGAGTTCAAGAAGTTCTAGTTTGACTGCCTTTTAATTAAATTAATTTTTTTTTTAAAAAAAGGTAAATCCGATTATCACATATTTGACTTTTTGTTGAAAAAAAAGATGGGCTTATAAATTTATTAAACTGCATTTAAGTGGGCTTATAAATTTCTGAAAAATCAAAATAACTAGGGATGCTCATAAGACTTGATTCATGAATTCAATTAATTTTCAGTAGTTTTATTTTCAAGTAAACATAAAAAGGTAAAATTTATTTCAAAATTTTTCTTAATTCCACATGGAAAATGACCAATACATAACTTGAAGTTTGGTTTAGTGGACTAGAACAGTGGTCCAGACTGGGCTTTCAAAGCACAAGGAGTAACTTACAAATGTTGAATTACTAAAATGATGTATTTTATGGAGTACTATAATATGGGACTTATTATGCATGTAAACAAAACATGTGAATGTCTAGTGTTCAACATCCATGTTCATGCCTTGATCATAAGGTTAGACATGTGAAAGTCTTGAAATGTATATGCCTTGATTATGAGGTTAGTAAATAGTGAGAGGATAAAAAAGTTTATAAATAGCCTATGTAATGTATTGAGAAGTAAGAAAAATTTTATGCAAGCTTAATACTTGTTTCATTTCATAGCCATAATTATTACACTTTATCCATTTTATTATCCCACCTTTAAACTTCCTTTCTTTCACCATTTAATCCCAATTTCCATTACAATACTTCCACTATAAACACAAGCTAATAAGCCATATACCAATTTATTGTACACATACATAAATAAAGATAGTTATTTCTATAACACGTTATCAGCACGAGGAGACTCTGTCCAGATTATCATTTGAGGTATAATCTCTTATTTCTAAACTTTCAATAAGATTATGGCTAACCTTGCAAAGCAGGAATTTGCTCCCTTAACCGTTGAAGGAAGCAATTATATGTCCTGGGCCCGAGATGTAAAAATGCATCTTACTTCAATGGGTCTGGAAGATACTATTGCTGAAGGCAAAAATCCCAGCCATCAAAATCATGCAAAAGCCATGATTTTCTTGTGCCATCATATCGAAGAGGCACTTAAAATGGAGTACGTGACTGTGGAATCCCCACTGGCATTGTGGGAAAAGCTGAAAGAAAGATATGATAATCTTAAAAAGACGGTGCTTCCAAAAGCCCTTGATGACTGGACAAACCTGAGACTTCAGGATTTTAAAACAGTCCGGGAATATAATTCCGCTGTGTTCAAAATTACGGCCCAATTGCAATTATGTGGGCAAAAGATATCTGAACCAGAAATGCTTGAAAAAACGTATTCTACGTTTCATGCTAAAAACACAGTATTGAGTGAGACATACCGTCAAAAAGGTTTTCAGAGATATTCTGATCTTATCACCTGCTTATTATTGGCTGAACAAAACAGCCTATTGTTGTTGAGAAATCATGAATCTAGGCCCGCAGGTGCAAAACCGTTCCCTGAGGTGAACGCGGCTCAATCATCGAAATATGTGCGTGATCGTGGGCACTTTAAAAATCAAAATGATGATCGTGGCCAAAATCGGTATCACAATCGAGGCAGAGGTGAATCATCTCGTCAAAATAATTATCGAAATAAGCCTCGATTTGAGCAAAATCGCAGATATGATACCAGAAGGCCTTACAAACCACAACAAAGAAATTATGCAAGAAAGCATAAACAAAATGATGAAATTTGTGATCGTTGTGGAATTAAAGGCCATGTGGCTCAAACATGCCACACAGCTAAACACTTAGCTGAACTGTATCAGGCCTCGAAACGAAAAGAAAGATCAGGTGTTGAAGCACACCATAATGCCCACGATGATACTTATGATGATATATTAAATGATAATATCACGCACCTGGAAGCTGATGATTTTGTTGAGCCAGATACTGTTACTAAATAATATATTATATAGCTATATATATATTTTACTTGTCTTTTATAATTCCTGTTTAATATAAATAATGATATCTTGTACTTCCCTTTTATTATCCATGTATAATATAAATATGCTTTTGCATTAATAATATTTATATTGATGATGTTTAATAACATTCTTATATTCTTGTAAAGAAATGGATGCTGGAAATTCAAAAGTCGGAGATGATATCTGCCTCATTGACAGTGCAACAACGCATAGCATTTTCAAAAGCAAAAGCTATTTCTCCAATTTAAAATTGGAAAAGACCGCAGTGAAAACTATAAGCGGTAATGCGAAATGCATTGAAGGCTCCGGTAGAGCTGTTATATTTCTCCCAGAAGGGACAAAAATGGCAATTGAAAATGCCTTGTTCTCATGCAAAGCTCGAAGAAATTTACTGAGCTTCAATGATATTCGAAAAAATGGATATCACATTGAAACTTCAAAAGAGGCAGATCACGAGTATCTTTTGATAACTCGAATTGAAAATGGCAAAAAATTTGTGAATGAAAAATTGCCATGTTACTCCTCTGGCTTATACTATACAAAAATATGTGCCGCAGAAATACATAACCTAGTAGGCTTGAAAGCTACTAGTGAATTTATTACCTGGCACGATAGACTTGGGCATCCTGGCAGTGTAATGCTGAGGCGAATTATTGAAAATTCAAATGGCCATACATTGAAAAGGCAAATGATATTGAACCCAAATGAGTTCAATTGTGCAGCCTGTTCACAAGGGAAATTGATAACCAGACCATCTCCAGTAAAAGTGGGAATTGAATCCCCTACATTCCTAGAAAGAATTCAAGGCGATATATGTGGACCTATTGATCCACCGTGTGGACCTTTCAAGTACCTTATGGTATTAATTGATGCGTCATCACGCTGGTCACACGTTTGTTTATTATCAACTCGCAATTTGGCATTCGCAAGATTACTTGCACAAATTATAAAATTGCGAGCACAGTTTCCAGATCATCCGATAAAGAAAATACGCCTTGATAATGCTGGAGAATATACATCACATGCATTTGATGATTTCTGCATGTCGATTGGAATTACTGTTGAACATCCTGTGCCTCATGTGCACACGCAAAATGGTCTGGCAGAATCATTTATTAAGCGATTGCAATTAATTGCAAGACCCTTATTAATGAAATCAAAACTCCCTGTTTCTGCTTGGGGACATGCTATATTGCATGCAGCCGCACTTGTGAAAATAAGGCCGACAAGCTATCATAGCTACTCCCCTACACAAATTGTGTTTGGAAAGGAGCCCAATATATCCCACTTGCGAATTTTTGGGTGTGCGGTTTATGTACCGATTGCGCCACCACAACGCACAAAAATGGGACCTCAAAGAAGGTTGGGCATATATGTCGGGTATGAATCACCCTCGATTATTAAATATCTTGAGCCAAAAACGGGTGATTTATTTACTGCAAGATTTGCAGACTGTCACTTTGATGAAACTCAATTCCCGACATTAGGGGGAGGAAATGATCAACTGAAAAAGGAAATATCTTGGCAAAGTCCATTTGATTTCCTTGATCCTCGTACAAGGCAATGCGAACTTGAAGTTCAAAGAATTGTGCATTTGCAGGGAATTGCAAATCAATTACCCGATGCTTTTAATGATGCTGCTAAAGTCACAAAATCATATATAAATGATGCAGCAAATGCACCAGCCAATATAAATGTCCCAGAAGGGCAAATTCCAAGTGCAAATGAACCTACTGCACGCCTGAAGCGTGGTAGGCCTTTGGGTTCCAAGGATAAAAATCCACGAAAGAAGAAAATTATCCATATGGGTGATAAATCAATCACAGATGATACTCCCGAAGGAGAAATTGATTCAACCCCCGAAAAGGTTGAACCTGAAAATATTCACCCAGAAGAAAATGAAGTTATTGAAACTTCTTTCAATTATATCAATACTGGGAAATGTTGGAACCGAAAAGAAACAAACGTTGATAATGCCTTTGCATACAACGTTGCACTCGATGTAATGGAAAATAACGAGGATCCTGAACCAAGATCAGTTGAAGAATGTCGGAAAAGAAATGATTGGCCAAAATGGAAAGATGCGATTCAGTCTGAACTAGATTCACTGAATAAACGAAAAGTATTCGGCCCTATTGTCCAAACACCAAAAAATGTGAAGCCTGTTGGCTACAGATGGGTGTTTGTGAGAAAAAGAAATGAAAATAATGAAATTGCCAAATATAAGGCAAGGCTTGTAGCCCAAGGTTTTTCACAACGACCGGGAATTGATTTTGAGGAAACATATTCCCCAGTTATGGATGGAATAACATTCAGGTATCTAATGAGTCTAGCAGTACGAGAAAATCTCGAAATGAGGCTGATGGATGTTGTTACTGCATATTTATATGGCTCATTGGAAAATGATATTTATATGAAAATACCTGAAGGGTTTAAATTACCTGAGTCTTGCAACTCAAAACCCAGAGAAAATTATTCCATCAAATTGCAAAAATCGTTGTATGGGCTCAAGCAATCTGGCCGAATGTGGTACAACCGCCTCAGTGAAAGTTTGGTAAAGGAATGCTATACAAATGACCCGATCAGCCCTTGTGTATTTATAAAGAAAAATGGGTCAGAATTTGTGATCGTCGCAGTCTATGTTGACGATTTAAATCTAATTGGAACTCCTGAAGAGTTGAAAAAGGCAGTCGAATATCTGAAAAAGGAGTTTGAAATCAAAGATTTCGGGAAAACGAAATTTTGCCTTGGCCTACAAATTGAGCATTTGGAAATGGGCATATTTATTCATCAATCAGCTTATACCCAAAAGGTATTAAAGCAATTTCGAATGGATTATGCTCATCCGCTAAATAATCCAATGGTCGTTCGGGCACTTGATCCTGCAAAGGATCCATTTAGGCCAAAAGAAGATAATGAAGAGCAACTTGGCCCAGAAATCCCATATTTAAGCGCAATTGGAGCGTTAATGTATCTTGCAAACAGCACGCGACCTGATATCGCGTTTGCAGTCAATCTACTCGCAAGATTCAGCTCTTGCCCTACTCAACGACATTGGAAAGGCATAAAGCATGTTTTTCGCTATCTCCAAGGAACAATTGATCTTGGGTTATTTTACCCAAAAGACTCTCGACATGAGTTAATTGGCTATGCCGATGCAGGTTATTTATCAGACCCACACAAAGCCAAATCTCAAACAGGCTATATCTTCACGTGTGGTGGAACTGCTATCTCTTGGAGGTCAATGAAGCAGACTCTAACTGCTACTTCTTCTAATCATGCCGAAATATTAGCAATCCATGAAGCAAGTCGAGAATGTGTTTGGTTGAGGTCAATGACTCAACATATATTGAAGAGTTGTGGTTTAATCATTGAACCACAAATGCCCCCAACAATTTTATTTGAAGATAATTCGGCTTGTGTAGCCCAGTTGAAAGGGGGTTATATCAAAGGAGATAGAACGAAGCATATTTCACCAAAATTCTTCTACACTCATGATCTTCAAAAGAATGGTGAAGTCGATGTGCAACAAATTCGATCAGAAAATAATTTAGCGGATCTATTTACCAAGGCATTGCCGACTGCAACATTCGAGAAACTCGTGAAGAAAATTGGAATGCGGCGGCTTCGAGATTTAAAATGATGTCCAAATCAGGGGGAGCATCTGATACAAGAATACTGTACTCTTTTTCCTTCACTTGGATTTTTTCCCACTGGGTTTTTTCCAAGTAAGGTTTTAACGAGGCATATTCTTCGTATTGACGACATTCAAGGGGGAGTATTATGCATGTAAACAAAACATGTGAATGTCTAGTGTTCAACATCCATGTTCATGCCTTGATCATAAGGTTAGACATGTGAAAGTCTTGAAATGTATATGCCTTGATTATGAGGTTAGTAAATAGTGAGAGGATAAAAAAGTTTATAAATAGCCTATGTAATGTATTGAGAAGTAAGAAAAATTTTATGCAAGCTTAATACTTGTTTCATTTCATAGCCATAATTATTACACTTTATCCATTTTATTATCCCACCTTTAAACTTCCTTTCTTTCACCATTTAATCCCAATTTCCATTACAATACTTCCACTATAAACACAAGCTAATAAGCCATATACCAATTTATTGTACACATACATAAATAAAGATAGTTATTTCTATAACAGGACTTTCATTTTTATGTATTTTTTTTTTTTTGTTTATTAACATGTGTCCTTTTAGTGTATATATAGTAGTGTTATGTACTTTCGCATTGGACCAAATTTTACCAACTTTCCTATAAATAATTCTTTCGTTCTCTCTCTCTCTCTCTCTCTCTCTTTTTTCTTTTATTTTTCTTTTTTTTTTCCTTTTTTTTTTTTTTGCGGATGCTTTCTCGGTACTAATATTCCACATTGAAAGGCTCACTCTGTATTAAAAAATTTGTGGGGTTAACTCAAATTGTTAAAAAAACAAGGAGTTGTTAGAATAATTCAATTGAAAATATTTGCCAAAGATGAAAGAATATCAGATCAACTGTGAGTTATTAGGCCAAATAGGGCTATTAGCCCACCTGAGCCCAAGCTCAAAAATTTCAAGGATTCATTTTTTATTTTTTAATTATCTATATAATAATCTAAAACAAAATAGTCTAACACACACACTCTTTCCCGCCCAAATATTTTCCCCTCACAAAATCCATTTTTTTACACTCTCTCTCACACACTAACTTATTTACAGTTCTGCCACCGGACCCTGCTCCACATCGATGATAATTACAAATATGCCATGGACCGTGCTCCAATTTCTATATTAAACCTGCATCTCATTTATTCCCTTACTCCTATAAATATGTGTATTATAACCCACCTCAAAATCTTATCCTTACATTTTCATCTAACATTTCTCTCAATATTATAGCTTTTGTTCCATTTAACAAATGCATCTCCCACCATTTTATAGCTTTTCTTATCCAATTTCATGTTTCTTTCTCCCTCTTTTGCTAATATCTTTGTTTTCTTTTGTTATTATTTTGGTGACAGTTATTGAAACAACGAGAGTACAAACTCAAGTGACGAAGAGCATTTTGAATGGATGAAGAGCTAAGGAATATTCATAATCATAAAAGAATAAATCAATTGTTTAGTTGTTCTTTTGTGGAAAGATTTGTTCCACCGAGTGTAAATAATTGGATGAGTTTATTAGTTATAGCATTATTTTCTCAGAATCTTTTGTATTTTATTCAATGAGAGAGTTTCGAATTTGTTCATATCATTTTTATCCATGTTCTATTCTCAATTACTCCATTCAATGATTGATTAATATCAAATCAATTCTATTCTCAAGTTAAATATGAAAATGTTGAATTATCATTGCTTTAAATTAAATTAAAATGAAATGATCCCATAATTAAAGGATGTAATTTGGAAATCATCATTGCTAATTTGATAGCTAAAAATGATAGTTTACTTTAATGGGTAGATCTTATAATATTAGATAACTAATTATAAAATTTTTGAATGGATGAATTAATAATGGAAAATGATGATGAAAAAATTAATATGCCAAAAATTAGCATTCAATGATTGATTAATATCAAATTAATTCTATTCTCAAGTTAAATATCTATATAATAATCTAAAACAAAATAGTCTAACACACACACTCTTTCCCGCCCAAATATTTTCCCCTCACAAAATCCATTTTTTTACACTCTCTCTCACACACTAACTTATTTACAGTTCTGCCACCGGACCCTGCTCCACATCGATGATAATTACAAATATGCCATGGCCCGTGCTCCAATTTCTATATTAAACCTGCATCTCATTTATTCCCTTACTCCTATAAATATGTGTATTATAACCCACCTCAAAATCATATCCTTACATCTTCATCTAACATTTCTCTCAATATTATAGCTTTTGTTCCATTTAACAAATACATCTCCCACCATTTTATAGCTTTTCTTATTCAATTTCATGTTTCTTTCTCCCTCTTTTGCTAATATCGTTGTTTTCTTTTGTTATTATTTTGGTGACAGTTATTGAAACAACGAGAGTACAAACTCAAGTGACGAAGAGCATTTTGAATGGATGAAGAGCTAAGGAATATTCATAATCATAAAAGAATAAATCAATTGTTTAGTTGTTCTTTTGTGGAAAGATTTGTTCCACCAAGTGTAAATAATTGGATGAGTTTATTAGTTATAGCATTATTTTCTCAGAATCTTTTGTATTTTATTCAATGAGAGAGTTTCGAATTTGTTCATATCATTTTTATCCATGTTCTATTCTCAATTACTCCATTCAATGATTGATTAATATCAAATCAATTCTATTCTCAAGTTAAATATGAAAATGTTGAATTATCATTGCTTTAAATTAAATTAAAATGAAATGATCCCATAATTAAAGGATGTAATTTGGAAATCATCATTGCTAATTTGATAGCTAAAAATGATAGTTTACTTTAATGGGTAGATCTTATAATATTAGTTAACTAATTATAAAATTTTTGAATGGATGAATTAATAATGGAAAATGATGATGAAAAAATTAATATGCCAAAAATTAGCATTCAATGATTGATTAATATCAAATTAATTCTATTCTCAAGTTAAATATGACAATGTTGAATTATCATTGCTTTAAATTAAAAGATTATATTTAAATTCTAACAAATTTTTTATTATATCAATTGGCTAATTATAGCAATAAGTTTATTAATTATAATATTAACTTTGGAGAAAATATTGTGATGATTTAATATAGATACTACGTTTTGAAATGGATTTTATATATATTGGCAACTAAATCTTTCCATTTAAATATATCCATATATTGGAAACTAAATACTAAATAAAAAATGAAAACTAAATATTAGAATATGTATTTTTAAAATAAGCCATTCTAAATATGTGTTTTTTAATTTTAAAAATGTATTTTACTTTATTAGATCCAAAAATCATAAATATTTAAATCATGTACACTAATAGAGAATGAAATGATCCCATAATTAAAGGATGTAATTTGGAAATCATCATTGCTAATTTGATAGTTAAAAATGATAGTTTACATTAATTGGTAGATCTTATAATATTAGATAACTAATTATAAAATTTTTGAATGGATGAATTAATATGGAAAATGATGATAAAAAATTAATATGCCAAAAATTAGCATTCAATGATTGATTAATATCAAATTAATTCTATTCTTAAGTTAAATATGACAGTGTTGAATTATCATTGCTTTAAATTAAAAGATTATATTTAAATTCTAACAAATTTTTTTATTATATCAATTGGCTAATTATATCAATAACTTTATTAATTATAATATTAACTTTGGAAAAAATATTGTGATGACTTATATAGATACTACGTTTTGAAATGGATTTTATCTATGTTGGCAACTAAATCTTTCCATTAAAATATATCCATATATTGGAAATTAAATATTAAATAAAAATGAAAACTAAATATTAGAATATGTATTTTTAAAATAAACCATTCTAAATATGTGTTTTTTTAAGATAAATAAAGCAGATGGGGATGATGGGGGGAAATAAAATATTTAGAATATTGAATATAATTTTTCTTTGAAATAATTTTTAATTGAATTTCAACTAAATATTTACTTATAAATTTATCCGTATTTTGAAAACACAATATCAAATAAAAAAAATGAAAACTAAGTATTATCCCATAAATAAAGCAAAGATGATGGGGTAATTGATTTACATTGATTAAATTGATTTCCAATGGATAAACAAAAATAAAAGGTTGACTATAGACAATGAAATGATTATGGAAAGAGCAAAGAATAATCGTAAAAGATGAGATGATCAATGGAAATAAATAAATTACCGAGGAGCAATTGGCTAAATGGAATTAAAATATGACAATGTTAAATATGACAATAATAAGTTAGTCAAGTTAAATATGAAAATGTTAAATCATCATTGCTTTAAATTAAAATATTATATTTAAATTCTAAAAAAAATTGTATTATAGCAATTGGCTAAATATAGCAATAATAAGTTTATTATAATACTAACTTTGGAAAAAATATTGTGATGATTTAATATAGATACTACATTTTTAAATGGAATCATTGAACATAGCATTTTATAATCAATTTATTGTGATTTATTTTAGTTATAGATATATTGTGATGATTTAACATTAGATAGTTATTTAAATATATTCTTATTTTAGAATCGTTTTAATTATACTGGCAACTAAATGTTTTCATATAAGTATATCCATATTTTAGAATCATTTTATTTATATTGGCAACTAAATATATCCATATTTTGGAAACTAAATATTAATTAAATAAAAAATTAAAACTAAATATTAGAATATGTATTTTTTTTAAATAAACCATTCTAAATACGCGGTTTTAAATTTTAAAAAAATATGTGTTACTTTATTAGATCCAAAAATCATAAATATTTAAATCATGTACACTAATAGAGAATGAAATTATCCCATAATTAAATGGTGTAATTTGGGAAACATTATTACTAATTGGATGGTTAAAAATCATGTCAAAATGATAATTTACTTTAATTCAGTATATATACTATGTATCGTTTGGTAGATCTTATAATATTAGATAACTAATTATAAACTTTATTGAAAATCTGTTACCATTTAGGTGATATTAATATCAAATTAAAAGAGATTATAGATAATAAATTATTGAATCCGATATATTTTATGAAGATATTGTTGACATTTATGTTAATAATCGCAAATTTATTTTATTATGTATATATCATATAATTTTTTACAATATTGGCCACCTTGAATACTTTGGAAAGAGATTCCTGCTGCTCAATTTAAGTGCACAATTTTTGGGATTAATTAATAATAGAAAATTATGATGAAAAATTAATATGCCAAAACTGTAGCACGGATTAAATCTAATTTAACCAAAAAATAAAATATGTATTATTAATTATATAGTAATAAAATCATGATGGAGAAATCATGATGATAATAAAATATGTATGTAATATGTATTAATTATTTTATTTGTGCAAATGAGATTTGCGGTGATGGGGAAAGCATATGCAGAATTTTTACAATGGGGATGATGGAGGAAAATAAAATATTTAGGATATTGAATATAATTTATCTATCAAATGATTTTTATTTATATTGGCAACTAAATCTTTCCTTATAAATTTATCCGTATTTTGAAAACACAATATAAAATAAAAAAATGGAAACTATGTATTATCCCATAAATAAAGCAAAGATGATGGGGTTATTGATTTCCATTGATTATATTGATTACATTGATTAAATTAATTTACATTGATTAAACTGATTTCCATTGGATAAACAAAAATGAAATGTTGACTATAGACAATGAAATGATTATGGAAAGAGCAAAGAATAATCGTAAAGGATGAGATGATCAATGAAAATAAATAAATTATCCCTTAAATAAAGAATAATTAATGTAATTTAGCCCTTCAACTATTACTATAATTTTTACAAATACGATATTTTATTTATTTGTGGTGAATAATGAATCCATATTAGAAATTTATTTATGGATGGGAAAGTTAATATGCCAAAAATATAGTACGCATTAAATCTAATTTAACTAGAAAAATAAAATATGTATTATTAATTATATGGTGGATGGACGGAGCTTTGATGGTTATTGTAGCCGATTAAGTTAAATTGTGGATTAGTCGAGAATGGAGAGAAGAGGTGCTGGAGGCGGTCCGACGAGAAGAGACGGCGGTGCTGGAGGCGGTCCGACGAGAAGGGGCGGCGATGGGATTGGCTTACATGGGTCTGGGCAGAGAGTAGTTGGAGAGAGGAACCGATGGACCTTACCAGGATGGAGACAGCAAGGAAATTCACAAAGAAAACGGAATGAGTACTTTGGAGTCTATGTTGGAAATATTTCTCTTGATACCACAAACAGCGAGGTGATCAAACTTCTGGAGGGGGTGGCAAAAGTTAGAGACTGGTTTTTCCCAGCAAGAAGATGGCCGGATAAGGGATTCAAATTTGGGTTCTTCCGTTTCCAACGAAAAGATGAAGCGGAAAAGGTAATAAGAGTGGTGCATGGACGCCAGTGGAAAGGTAGAAATTTGAGGGTGGATTGGGCGATTCCGAGCCGAAGAGGAATGTTGGATGCGGATAACCGCCAGAGGGGAGGGCAGGGTCGAGGGTATTCTAGGGTTCCTTATGGGATGGAGAAGGTGGTGAGAAGGGGAGGTGGTGGGAGTGGAGCATGGAGGGATGAACGGACGTATGCAGAAGTTACTAAGGGGAACATGGAGGTCATAGAAAGATCAGCGTCTGGGTATTCGACTGGAGCTATTACACTTGAAGAGGTGGATGAAGACGTAGAGTGGTTGAGTCGAGCCGCGGTGGTGGAAGTCAGGGGGTTAGGCGTACTTATCGATTTCCAGGATTGGTTGTATAACTCAAATCACAACTGTGGGGATGTGCTGTATGGTGGGGGTCACTTGATGGTAGTGGTTTTCAGTTGCCCGGATAAGAGGGACTGTTTTTTGGCGGACGGGGGGGGACGTGAAGTTTGTAGTATGGAAGAGAAGATGGGAGAGGGGTGTGATGGTCCGAAGGCAGCTGGTTTGGATTCTTGTTTTCGGGCTGCCTTTTCAGGTATGGAATGAGAACAACATGCAGAAGATTGTGCATGGATGGGGCAATGCTATTCAGATGGACAAGGAGACGTCAGAGAAGAGACGGTTGGATAGGGCTAGGGTTTTGGTGGCATTGAACGATAGGGCAAAAATCCCAGATGAGGTGAGAGTTCAAGTGGGCGGACATATATCAAAGGTGAGGCTGGTGGCGGGTTTTAATGAAAAAGTGGTGGAGGCGGATCATGGATTCGAGGATAGCCATGAACGGGGAGGGAGCAGCGTTGCCGGAGGGCGGCCAGTCATGAACGGGGAGGGAGCAGTTGTGCCGGAGAAGAATGACAATGGGAAGTCCGGGATCTCTGAGCCTGGGGAAATGGAAAAGTTTGGAGAAACGGTGCATGGGGGATCGAGAGGGAAAGCAAAGGCGGCGAGTGAAAAAGGTGACATAATTGCCGATGGCCTTAGATGTTCTCAAGACATTGATATTGAAAAAGTGGATAATAGGGGCGCCCAAAAGGTGGCGGGGGGGAATACTATAGAGGGGACGAACGTGGATGGTATGGATATGTTAGTGGGCCATGAAAATGGGGAGTATATGGACTGCGGAGATGGGCTTTCACAAAATGGGAATATGGAGGTGGGTGAGAGTGGGCTAGATAGGCCCAAGAGTATGGATAGAATACTGATAAATATGGTTCAAGGAGTAGGTGGCCCATTAGATGACCAGGAGGGTTCGCTATGCAGTAATAAGTGGTGGGACTGTAATGGGAGGTCTGAGCGAATTAAAGAAGGATGGGTTTCAATGGAGAAAGGAAACTGTGCGTCGGCGGAAATGGTGATAAATACTGGGTTATCTCAGGTCAGCAAAGAGGGGGAGAGTCCTAAGGAGTATGTGACAGAGGCGGGTTGTGAGAATTTGGAGAGGAGACTACCGAGGTCTGGTATGAGTCCAGTAGAGGATGGAGAGAGCGAAATTCGAGTCCTGGGGTCGCAAGGTGGGCTGTTGAATCCGGAAGAGATGTTAGCGCCAGAAGGACAACCAGAAATGAAGAAGATCAATGAAGCTTTGGCGTGGGTGGTGGCAGGCAGGAAAGGGAATAGGCAGAGAGGGCGTAAAAAGGGAAGGGGGGTAGGGAAACAAATCCGGGCTTGGAGGGGAGCCAAAACAGTGGATGTCGGGGTTGAAGAGGAAAACTTTGCAAAATTGCAGTTTGCGACAGTAAGGATGAAAGGTGAGGTAAAGTTGGTAGATTTCTCAGAGGCCGAAAATATACTTAATTTGGCGGAGTTATTGGGGTTGAGGCGCCAACTGGGTAGAAGGGTTGCGGTGGAAAAGGTGAGACAGGAGCTGGGGAGGGATTAAATTAGGTAGAGGGCTGAATAGTTGAGGGTGTTTGTTAATGATGCGTCTGATGACTTGCAATCTTAGGGGACTTAACGGGGGTGTTAGGAGGAGGGCGGTGATGCGGTTTTGTAAGAAAATGAGATTTTCAGTGGCATGCTTCCAAGAGACAAAAATGGGAGTTATACAGGAAGGTTTGATTCATAGATTGTGGGGGTCAAAAGGGTGTAAGTTTGATTGGCAGGCGGCCGAAGGCAATGCTGGAGGCCTCTTGGCGATTTGGGATGATGTAACACTCGAGGAAAAACAAATTCAAATTGTTTTGAACTACGTCATGACTTGATCCCTTCACAGGGTACGTAGGCAGCTTAGAACTAATTTCTAAGTTCAGTCACGAAATAAATCACAAAATACATCACGAATTAGACCACAAGGACGATAGGGGATGTTGAAACCAATTTAGACTAGGCTAAGTAGGACCCGGAAATGTTGCGAGCGATAAGCCGGACTCGTAACAAGATTAAGGAGAAGATTCCGCAACGAAGACGCCCCAGGGAATCGAGCTAACACGTAGAAAACCGATAGGGGAAAGCGAGGGAAGACCCGACGGAACACGCGGAGCCGAACCGGCCGGTCCGGCCGGCCCGCGCTGTCCGCGCGCCGCCGCGCGGCCACCGCGCGGCCAAGGGCGTCGCGACGCCAGGCCTGGCACGCGTGCTCCGCGCGGACAAAAGCTTAGGTGCGCGCCACCAGCGCGCCAGAGGTGCTGAAAGTGTAAACTTTCCATCCATGGCGATTTTCTTGCCAAAAACCACACCCCTAACCATGGCAATCGAATCTCAGCCTTGGGGGAGGCTTAAGAATACCCTAGGGGCGCCCCAAACCCTAGGTTTTCAGTAAACATTCAGCCTCCACCCTCAATTCCCTCTCCAAGTTCGAAACTCTTTCGACACCACTTTCCGGCAAGTATTCCGGCGACGACGGGACGACCGGGACAAGCCCCTGCCCTCTAGACTCTTGGTAAGCCATTGTGCAACGTTTCAATTCGTCCATAGATCTCAGAAACTCATATTCTAACCCTTTTTCCTTACTACGATTTCCCGTCGGAAAACGAACAAAAAGCGATCGGAGAAGTTGGCCGTTCGTCGTGACCCTAGGACGTCCGGAAACCCAATCCAGCGACCCTATCATCATTCTAAGTAAGTTAACACCTTACTCACAAATTTTCGTGGTTGTTTGTTGTTTAAATCTCGAGATATAGGCTTGTAACAAAAATCGGTTTTCAAAAACCCTACTTTCGTCCAATTTTAAAGACTCGCCAAAAACTCGATCTTCGGGAATTCAAACCGAAAACTTTTCAACATAAAAGTTGTTCCTAACACCTTTATCTATCTTGTGTCCAAATTTCAGCCATTGACATTAAGTTTTGCTATCCCAATTTTCGCCATGAACTTTCTGTATCAAACCGAACGATTCAAATCTGTGACAGATTCCTTCATTCAACTTGATGCATGTTTTTCACCCATTTTTCGAATGATTTAACTTTGCATTTCTAAACAAAAGTTGTAGATAATTGTGTCTAGATTATGCCTACAAAGTTTCACGAATTTTGGTGTTCATTTGATATGTCAAACGGCCAAGTTTTTAGAACTGTTTTGAATTCGTTTTAAGGGCCATGAGTATGCAGTGAGTTGCACTCGATTTTTGAGTACCAAGAATTCATTATTTCCAAAAACTTAAAACATGAAAGTTGTTCCTTAATGTGTCGTGTAGTTACTGTAAAAATTTCACATCGATTGGTTTTGAAATGAATTTTTAATCGGCGTTACACGAACCTGTGACGAAAACAGTTTTTAAGACATAAATTATTCTTTGCAATAAACTCAAATTTCAACTCACTTCGGAACCTTATCTCCAAAAACTTAAAACATGAAAGTTGTTCGTGTGTGTTTTTGAATTACTGGCCAAGTTCCAGAATTTTTGGAGGAAAAACGAATTTTAAATTAAGAAAGGCGTGAACTGCCTCGAATAGGATTTTTCGAACTTGAGAAAACTCGAACTATGAAAACGCGATATCGATCCTTTGATAACTTTGAAATACGAACTTTCAAAAAATCCCGTTCACTAGGCTGAGCCGATCTTCATACTATCATTATCTTTGAGACTGCCTCGTTAGTGGTCTCCTTACTATCTGAGATTGCCTCGTTAGTGATCTCGCGCGCTGTATTTGTGGATCGCCTCGTTAGTGGTCCTACTATCTTTTTGGATCGCCTCGTTAGTGGTCCTACTATCTTTGAGACTGCCTCGTTAGTGGTCTCCCATTGTTTGGACTGCCTCGTTAGTGGTCCTATGTTGAGATTGCCTCGTTAGTGATCTCCCGGTATGGTGTCCTCTTCTTAGTTTACGGGATGAAAAGTAAAAGACTCGTGTGAGTGTTTCATTATGCTTAAATCGTATTTATCCTGTCTTTAATTATGCATTTAAAATTTACGCATCTTAAATTATGCTTTAAATTTCGCTTTTTAAATTAAGTTCTTTAATCATGATTTTCCGCTGCTAATAAATCATGTATTTTTAAATTCTCGTACGATAAGCGAAATCTTTAGTTTAAACACTTGTAACCCCTTTTATTTGTTAGTTAGGGATTAACTTACTCAGTATATTTTTATACTGACAACCGTTGTCATTTTTCTTTTACAGAGTATGTCGAGTGACGCATACGCATGCACTTGGGGGAATTATTTATGAACATTTTAAATTTCTGCATCGTACTGTTTTTACCGGGTCTGTTAAACCCGAGGATTTGGCCATGTTGGCCGTGATTTTACTTTCCGCTGCACTTACTTTATTTATTTTCCGCACGTGATAATTTCTACTATCGTACTAAGTATTATAAATTTCCGGACTATATCTTGAAATGTTTTAAATCTTTTACATAGCCACAAGCCTTGCGTTTCCTTAGCAAGCTCGGGAAGCCGTGTCTTGCTAGGGGGATGCGGCGGTGACACCTCGGCCTGGGTTATCAAATCCGGGGTGTTACAAGTTGGTATCAGAGCCCGGAAAATTTTTAAAGCTACTACTATTATTTTAAACCAATATTTTTAAGCCCAAGTATTATTTCTTTTAAAATTTATTTATTTGACTACTAGTACTATTTTTAGCCCAAAAATCTATAATCCTTTTTTTTACATAGCCCAAATCTTAGCCCAAGAAATATTAAATTTTGGCCCACTATAGAGGCCCAACCCTTAGCAATTTATTTTAAACTAAATTTTATGGGGAAGGGACTTGCACTTGCATGTTGCATATAGATTTAAATTTATGCATACCTTAACGTTACCCGAAAAATGTCTAACTCTAACCTCCCTTGTTGACATTAGATGGCCGAGCCCAACGCAAACATGGTCAATTTGATGGTGAAATTAATGAACGCATACCTCGAGGGCCAACAGCACATCAATTACTTCAAAACGCGGGTAGGACAGTTGGAGGGTAACCTGGCCCATTTGGGTCACCTTAGGGAAACAGACCATCACCACATAACCCAGCTGCAGGAGCAAGTCACCCACCTCCAAGCCCAAGTGGCCCAGCTCCAAGACAAGGGAGATGATTTGGAGGAGCAGATAGAGACCATAGGCTGGGAACTGACTAACCTGGCCCAGGACGTGGACGCAGCGGTCCTTCAGAACCCGGGGCCTGCTCCCAATGTCGCCATACCCATCGATGTGTCGAGCGATGAAGACGATCCCATCAAGGCCGAGACTGCCCACTCGTTTTAGATCTAGTGATCCAGCTACGCATTATTAGTATACTTTCCCTTCCGTACTATTAGCAGCGCACCTATTTCTATTACGAATGCTTGTAAACCAAAATTCTTGGGTAATAAAATACAAGCCTATCTAAATTTATTCCATGCATTTTATTTAGTTCTTTAACTACCATAATCAAGGAGGGAAAACCTACAACCCTGAAAAAAAAAAAAAAAAAAAAAATTTCCCATAAGAGCAACAATATACACTCCACATATAAACTCTAATCCCGTGTATCTTATCACGCTAATTTAACCAAGCGATTTAGTCAAGCAACGGCGTAGGTATTATTGGGCAATCCACACACATGCGGACACTATAGGAAGGTAATAGTGAATCCAGAACATCTCAAACCATAAAATGGACAGAACAATTAAACCATGGTTCTGAAACAGCAGCACACAACCAACACATGTCAAACACCTAACTAAGCGACAACATAACGAAAATATAAATCACAAACACCAGGCAACATCAACGTCCTCATAAGGAGGAGCCTAAACAAAGTACGTCTAAACGCAAAACCTAAACGAAAACACGAAACCAAAGGGAGACATCACTGATCGGGAGGCGGGAACTGTCGGCGCATGAAGTCGTCCATCTGCCGCACATAGGCGTACATGTCGGACATGGTGGCCTGCTGCTGAGCCTGCCTCGTAGCAAACGAGTCCATGCGGGTCTGATAGAGGTCCAACCTAGCGTCGAGGGCGTCATAACGAGCCTGCCCAGCTGCAAACCCGGCGTCCATACCGACCCGCATCTCCTGCATCATCTGCAGCATCTGAATCATCTCCTGCCCCTGAGGTGCCACGGCAGGAGGTGCCCCAGCAGGAGGTGGAACCACTGGAGGAGGGGGTGGCTGCTCCGGTGGTACAACGAGGATCAGGCCGCCGTCGTCAGGCTGCGGGCGAAGTACAGCACGGGGAGCCCCACGACGTAAGGCGCTACGCCGCTCAGTGAAACTTTTGACAAATTTCATTAACACGAGTATTTTTCAATAAAAATATATCAGGTTTGGATTTATTAAATGAAGAGAGTTATGATTTATGGAAGGGGTTTAGGGATATATTAAGAGTGTCACTTTTTATTACTCAGGTGGGATGCTTTAATTTCAAATGGCGCTGCAGTCCTCTCATGTCATGAAACTTTTGACAAGTCACATGGTACAACCGGGATAGGTTGACCTTCAGCCTGTCACACTGAGGGTCCCCGGCATATGTGCCATGATACTTCTCATGATTTCATGTCATGAGATTTCCTACCATGAAACTTTAGGCAGATTCCCACTACATGAGTATTTTCTGAAAAATCACATTTTTATTTACTCGTGTTAAGAAACTGTGCCCCCGAAAGCGCACGGAGTCAAAAATTGCAGTAATTTATAGTAAGTACCGGATCGTTCACTGGAGGATGTGCGATGGAAGCAGGGCCCACGTCATTTACTAAGATTTTCCACTCGGTTACTCGATTCAAGTTTGTGATTTGACTAACAACTACTTGACAGAATTTAAACTAAGCTATGAAAGCAATCAAAATAAAGCAGATAAAATTATTCTAGAAAGCGAATTAAATTTAATCTAAGAAAGCAATAAAATTAATCTAAGAAAGCGATTAAGATTATTCTAAGAAAGCAGATTTAAAATATGACAGAAGGGACAGGAAGAAAATAATAAAGATTGGACAAGACTCAGATGAACCACAGTTAAACTTCCATTTTTATACACAGATCTTTGTTTGGGATAATCCTTCAGTTAGCTAATTCTCATGTTCTCTGTACCATGTTCCCTTTAACAGACAGGTACTTACAGTAAGAGTTCACATGCTCTTAAGGAAACATAATCTAAGATACCACAGACTCATAACTCCCTTCACAGGCCTTGCAAAGTTATATTATTCATCTGTGGTGGACAAGCATCACCTGACAAATCATTTATTGAAGTGTCAAGTACCGTTATCATTCCCCCATGTCACACCCAAAGGTTTAAATCAAGCCCTAAACTATCCCTTAACTGTCAATCCTAGTAGCAGTTACACAACTCTCAATACAACCGAGTGACCTCTAATGAAAGCGGTTAAGAGAAAGCGGTAAAGAAAGCATTTAAAACCTATCACTCGGAGGTTTTGAAAATCTGACCCTGGTAGTAAAAGAAAGCCCCCAGTCAGGATAACCGGGTGTGGATCAAGAATTCCCTATTCTCGGTGAACCGCTCGCAGTGTTCACTTCCCGTCGGGTGGTTATGAGATACAAACTAATGAAACAAACTAATAAATTAGTTCGTTCCGGATGCACTCACTCAGGACTCAAAAATAGGCTTTGGCAGAAGAAGATAGCAGTTGAAAGAATACTCAACCCTACCTTAGAAAATAACCAAGGCCCGAATGTTGTTCCTCTAGTATTATCTGTCACACCTCATCGGGATCCAAGTGGAATCTGACCCAGTGTAATATTTAATACAAGATTTCCAACAAACAGCAATTTTGGAAAATAATAAATCTGAAAATCATTCCCTATCAGGTACTAGACTCTCAATAAGAACACAGACCCTTTCAGTCTAGGTGGGACCTAATCGCTGACTCTGCTTCTAATTTCCCAAAATCAACCCCCAGTCGGATGTGAATTAATCATAACTGTCGAATTTATCCCTTACTCAGATCCGGATTTTATAAAGGAATTTTTGTTGGAAATTTATTATGAAACATCTGATTTAAATCAAGACTCCTGTGTCCGAGGGAAGGATCCCAAAATAATATTGACCACAATATCTACATAATAATATCATGCATAATTTTATAAAGAAGTGTAAAATTAAATAACCCAAAATATAAGATGGGTTTAGACAGAAGTTGATACACAGAAATGAAATAGCCGGAGATGAGAAGAATTTATTGTGGCTAAAAAGGTGGCAAAATAATTAGGGTTAATTGGATTGCAGTTATCTGTGGTCCAATTCCCTGATCATTAAGGTGAGATGATTTTAGACAGCAGAATAATCTTAAATGACAGTGGTCGCTATCATTCAGACCCTTACTATCTGTGAATCGGAGAAAACCTACATGTTCCTTTGCTGTCTTAATTACTAGACAACATTGACCTATGTCGTCTAGTGTTGGCACAGTTCGAGATTCGGGTTTGAAATTAAGATAAAGAAAAGAAAACTGTATCCGGATAGGGGTCAGCTGAGCAGCTATTATAATCCCGGATGGACTAACCGCCAAGGCTTCCACCGACCACTATTCGGACCATGCAAAATAACATCTAATGATTAATATACAGACCACGAGCTAGTTATCCGTGTGGGAATACCCGCCAACATTAGTCTGTTATATCTCTTACTAGCTGTTTCACACATCACGGAAAAGACAAAAATAAATAAAAGAAAAATATTTTTGGGTCATCTTGCATGAGAGACATTGGTTTCTCATGCAAGGTATGGAAATGATTCCATAATCACTCTTTATGTCTAAATAATCACTCATTCCATAATTAATTAATTAATTACAGTCCGGATTATATACTTAGATCATTAGAGTTTAATCATTTGTAGAAGAATCTTTTAATGGGAAATTGAACAAAGTTCTTTATATCAAATTAATCATGGGTTGAGATCATTGGATTTCAACCTCAAAATATGAATATAAAGGTTCAATTAATTAATGGAGTGAGATGGAGAATAAAAATTTGGCAAAAAGGTGCCACTTTGTCGCGGAATAGAGTTTGTGTCGCGGAGCGTGGCTCCGCGACAAAGGTTTCGCGACAAAGGGGTGGGAAATAAGAGAAATGGAATTTTGAAAGTTTTGGGTTTGTTTTGTCGCTAAGTAAAGAAAATTTTGTCGCGGAACGTGGTTCCGCGACAAGGGCATAGCGACAAAAAGGTAGAAAGTTGGACAAGGCATAATTCTTGTCGCGGAACAAGAGATTTTGTCGCGGAACGTGGTTCCGCGACAAGGTTGCTTCGCGACAAAGCCCTTCCAGAATAAAATCACAAGTATTTGGGTCCTTGGTCGCTAATCAAGGTTTTGTCGCGGAACGTGGTTCCGCGCCAAGGAGTGTTTCGCGACCAGGGGTTTTAAAATAATGGCCAACAGATGTTCTTTGGCACCTTTGTCGCCAAAGCACCATTTTGTCGCGGAACGTGGTTCCGCGCCAAGGGTTATTCCGCGACAAAGGTGTGTCCAGGACACATGTCAGAAAAGTAAAGTGGAACAGTGGCATGCATTATGTGTGATCTCACCCATTTCAGATTCAAAAGCTAAACTAAGCTTAAAATAACAAAACAGAATTTGAATCTAGCTAGAACATGCTTGCACAAAATAGAAATAAAGCAAACTTAAAACTTAAGAAACCCTAATCTAGGCTTGATCATCCATAAACATGCAACACTATCCCAAGAAAAAGTCACCAAGCAGCGACATTAAAGTGCAAAAAACAAGGGTCAAATGACCCAAGGAAGATGAAAACAGTAAAGATCCATGGGGTGTGAGACCCATTTCATGATTTTGGGACACAAATGGAGAATGTTTTCCCATTTTATTAAACGGTGTTGTTCATACTCATGGTTTGAGTACCACAAACCTTTAAACAAAAGTTTAGAACAAAAACAAGGTATGAAAACTGGCTATCTAACCAAAAAGCAGTAAACTATATCTGACTAGTGCATAAATTAAATAATACAAAAGAAAACCTAACTAAACTACCCTAAACTACACTAAACTACTGAACTTCCCAACTTGTCTTCAAGAAGATGTAGTTTTTCTAAAATTCTTCCAACCTTTAGCTCAAAGGAAACACCTCATATTTATAGAGGGGAAACCCTAAGCTCATGGGCCTTGATTTGAGCCCATTGTGTCTTAAGACATCACACACATCACAGCTTTGTCTCGGAGCACCAAGTTTGGTCGCGGAACACACTGCATGTGGCAAAGCTTCTCGACTGGGTCTTGTGTCTCTAAAAATGTACCTTGGTCGCGGAATGGACCTTTGTCGCGGAACAGCACATCGCGACAAAGGTATCGCGCCAAGGGGCTTTGGCTGGTCTCTTCTTCATCTGGGCCATTTGGTCGCGGAGTGTTCCTTTGTCGCGGAACCATGCATCGCGCCAAGGGGCTTCCGCGACAAAAGTCTTCCTGGGCCTGCTGGATTGGGCCAGATGGGCCGAGAATATTCTTTTTGTGGGCTTTTCTATCTTTTTCCCATCTTTTTGTTTCCTTTTCTTTTTCTCATGTTTTTGGATTTTTCTAACATAAATATGTAATAAAATTACATATTTATGTCTTTTTCACACCAGCTTATTATTTTTACAATTATGCATAAATTAGTCCAATTCGACTGCTTTCTTACTTAATGTAAGACCGGAATGCGATCAAATGCCCGTTTAAGACACGGAAATGGATTGAAAATAATGGTCATTTTTGGCCATTATCAACATCCTCACATTTAATACTGATCGTCCCCGAGCAGTCAGAGTCAATGTTCGTGAGAACACGGACTCTACATATTCAATTCATTTTCGTGGCTTCAAAAATATCATTCTTTTTAGATTGGGATAAGACAATCAAAAATTACAAGTGTTAAATTCCCTTGATTGCAGTGTTTAATGAAATGATACTTGCTCACTATATCGGGCCTACAAATCAAACAATATTATCAATCCTTCATGAACATCATGTTTGAAAGATGCAAAGATTAAAAATATGAGAATTAAGGCATGACATGAACATATGTAATGAGAAAAGGCTTCACTTATCAGAGAATCGGAAAATTCACTCACTCTCAATCGGGGTTTAATCATGAACGCTCAAAATCATATTTAATTAAATTATCCCATAAGCTTGCAATCAGACCAACTCGCCACCGGCTCATTTCTTCAAATCGAGATCACGAGGTCTTATTTAAGGGTTATAACGGGGCATACGGTTGTAACATTAGGTAGGAAAGGGACATTATTGGGCTAAGAAGTGGCAAGAATTAATTCCATCATAACTTGGCATTTTTATTTTAAAATTTATGATCATCAATGTTTCTTTCTTTGGCTTTTCTCTTTTCATATTGCATTGGCATTAGACTATTGTCTAATTGCTTTGTCATTCGCAACTTATGTGTTGTTGACTGGAATTCAATTTTTTTTTTTTTTTTTTTTTTTTTGAATCGGTTTATAGAATACCGATTTATAGTTTTTATTGATGATCAAAAATTGTGGTGCCTTGATAGAATTCATCCTTGCACACTTGGGTTTGATTTTCTTGGTCTTTTTGTAAGGCTAGGAATAATATAGAGGGCTTCAAAGAAAAATTAGGCTTATAGGCTCAAGTTGGTTAATCCTAAAGGGAAAATATTTTTGGGTTTGGAATTCAAACGAAGGCCAAAAATTTGGGTTTTTCTAAGTGCCTCGATCATATTCTCGATTTCGGGAATATGGCATGGTCTTGAATCGGTCCCAATTGCAAGTTCTAGTTTCCTTTAATCAAAATGATTCACACATCAAAGAAAATGAATGAGTAAAAGTGGCTCATGGCTCAAATCTCACGAGGTTGGGTTGATACATGTCATACAATATTCTCAAATTTAATCAAAGCTTAATTCTAACAATTTATTCAATCGAAATCTCTAACATGCAGATTTATTACCCAATAAGCTGATCGCATCATTAAAATTTTTATAGCTCAAAACCTCAGGATTTCATGTCATGCATGTTCTCAATTATATTATCCCAATTTAAAAGTTTGAAAATTTAATCATAAGCCTAAATTCAACCTGTGAATTTAGAGCAAGTTTATGCATATTTTTGCTGGTTATTTAATTGAAAGCAGTAAAGAGGCACTGCTGACATACTGAGTATGTCATCAGCATATTTTTGGTCTGACAGTCACTTATTCATCTCGGACTGTCAGACATCTTTTCAGAAATAAAAGAACCAAACAAAAACAAAGATTGTTGTTGGGGCTGCAAAATCCCAATTTGAAAGCAGTAATTATATCAATTACAAGAGATTTCATTTGCAATCAAACTTATCTTGCATGGATGAATTGAAATTCTCTTATATGATATTTACAATTAAGCTCAGAAGTGAAGGAGTCAGGGATCGCCATCTTTCTTCTCGTCTGATTTCTTGGAGGAGCCAGCTTCATCAGGGATCTTCTTAAGTAAGGTTTGCAGGAGCTGATTTTGGCTAAGGATCAGTGATTCCACCATTTTTCGATTCTTCTCTTCTTTTTCCAGCATCATCATTCTGAATTCCTCGTCTCTCCTTTCCTTCTCCAACTTCTCTCTCCGTTTCTCTTCCTTTTCTCTCCTACGTTCCTCGCGTTCCTCTTCTCTCTCCCTCCTTCGCTCTTCACGCTCCTCTTCTGCCCTTTTCTGCTGTCCCTCTTGGCTTGCCAAAATTACATCAGTCATGGATTTCATTCCCTCGAGCATAGACTGACTCATTCTGCTCACACAGGTGTTTTGTGTTCCCTTCTTTGTCTTTGGCTGCCGCTTTCGCTTCCTTGATGCCTGCTCACCCGATATGAAGGAGGATTGAGCGTCTGAATCTCCTCTGACGGACAGTTGGGGAAGGGAATACTTGATGCTCTCACATAAAGGAAGTCTTGGCACACTGATAGGTGGGTTCACTTTCACCACTGTGTCGCCCTCAAAAGCGCTCAAATCAACTCCCTGAGCTATGCAGATTCTCCTAATCAGATTCGGATAACACAGCACCTGTCTATCCTTTATGCGGGTTATCATCACCTCAAATACATGCCTCCCTACATTAAGTTTTGCTCCGCTCCACATTCTTGCAAATCCCATTAGCACATTTCCAGATGTGGTGTGCGGATGCGAGTTGGGCCGGATCTTGGACATGTAGAACTCGTAGGTTGGCATGAATTGTATCCGCAGCCATTTTGCATTGAATGTGTGTCCAGGGGCGGTCACGCTTGTCATGCTGTTGGCCAACGTTGCATACTTCGCATATTCAGTCGTTTTGGCTCTCTTCGTCATGATCTCACCAGGGGGGAATTCGCTTTGAATCTCTGGAGTCCCGAAGAACTGGTTCAGCCAATCAGGTGCAATGTTGATCACTTGTCCCCGGATCCATGTTGTTCTGGCAGCTTCATCGATGTTGCAGAAGAATTCCTTTGTTAATTCCACGAAGCCTTCTTCGTCATGATGCAGCATGAAGTTACCCCACTCTTGATTTCTGTAGAAAGTTTCAACAGTGGGGTGTGACAACGCATCAGGTCTGAACCCTTTGTCTGGCACTATCATCTTCTGCAACTTCTTATACTTCTCTGCATTCTCTTTGCTGCCATTGAACTTGATCTGGATCTGTTCTTCGTTTAGCTTTTTCTTCCCATATTCTTTTGAGACGCCCATTCTTTGCCTTACAGTGTTTTCAGACCAAAACTCGACTGGTCGAATGGATCCGACGGACTCGTCATCGCTTGTGTGCCAATCTGTTTGCTCGTCTCCCTCCTGTGGCTGGTCATCCCTTGGTTCGGCCTCATCTCCCCTCTGACTCGGCTCTAGCTCTCCATGGGCTGCTTCATCTCCGACTGCCTCCTCAACCTGTTTAATTACATGTTTCATCGTATTGAGTTCACAGTTTACAGGTGAAGAAGATGCAGTTACATGAAAATTACGGTCATCAACATCAGTTGATACCTCCTCCTCCTCCCTAATTCTTGCAGCTCGTCCAACTGGACGTTGGTGGATAGGCGCCATTTGGTTCATGAATTCTTGCTCCTCCTGCCGAGCTTCTTCTTCCGAGTCATTCCCATCTGCTGCTTCAGTCAGAATTCCTTGAACCTTTTCTTTAAGTGCAGAGGTCATGAGAGGGTCGTCTGGCTGCTTTTCCAAGGTTTTGGCCAGTGCCACTGGATCTATGGAATCTTATGGCCCTTCTGACTGTTCAGGTTGGTGCGACGGGCTTCCTTGCGTGATGAATTCTTCAATTCTGGCTGTGCCCACGAGAGGATCGATCACTTGACCTACTTTCGTCTGATATTTGATTTGATGTGGCTTTTCTCCAGCATCGATTCTTGTTTCGATCTGTTCATTAAGCCTCTTCCTTATATCCCCTCGGATGGTCTCAGCATCATGTGCAGTGGGGCCAGTCCATGCAGGAGGTTGTTCTTCTTTGATTTTCAAACCTCGCCCTTGCACTTCTCCAGTGATCTTCAGCTCAAAGTCCTCCTCATTACCCCGCTCAACCTCTGCAGATTTCCTGCTTTCCAGCTCAGCCTGCATCTTCCTGGCAGTTTCTTCATCCTTTGTCTGCTGGATATTCTTTCGGATCTGCTCTTCCTCTGCAGCTTTCTTTTCCATTTCCAGGCGTTCTTCCTCAGTCAATTTTTCTATTCCCGAACCACCTGTTACTTGATCCAGCAAACCAGCTGATGCAAGCTCTTCGTTGTACATCTTCATGGCTAGCTCAGCATCGGATATCACCTGGTGCTTCTTTTTCGGGGGTGGCGGCGGCATTGGCTTTTTACCTTTGTCCTTAGGATCTGTGGGCTCTGCCACTTTCTTATCAGTCGGTTCTGGTTCCTTGATCTCCACTTTCTTTTCCGGAGCCCTTGCTGGCTTATCCTTATCAGCGGACTTTATCAACCTTCTCCTCGTTCCCGGTTGAGGTGCTGGCTGATGACCTTCAGATGTAACAGCAGCAGTGGAGGGTTTCTCGGGCTGTGTGGGTGCCTTAGTGGTGGCAGGTGCTACAACAGATGTTGTCGTTTCAGTCTGAGCTGACTGCACCACTGGCTCGGACGTAGCAACTTTTTGTACTTCAGTCTGCCCTCTAGGCGGCAAAGCTGAAGCTTGTATTGCTGGCTGGGTAGGCTGTGGGTTGGCCTCAGGGGGAGTGGAGAAGTATGCATCAATTTCAGCGTCAGGATCTTCTTCCCTGTTCGGTTCACCCTCGTAGCCTAGTTGCTTCTCGGCGCGCTGCAAATAATCCTCAATAAAACTCCTTTGAGATATTCTCCTCAGTTGGTCCTCCCAGTCCTTCTTGATCTTGGAGCAGAACTTACTCCGAACATTGTTGTTATAGTGCAAGACCTTCTTTCCATTAGCAGTACTGTTGCAGTATTCCAGTGCAAACTTGTCCATCTCCATGATCAATTCCCAGTAGGAGTCTCTGTATTGATCTATCATGCCTCCTACCAGATCCTTTTGAATCCCTTCCAGGTAGGACATGTCTTCTGCCGAATCGTACGTGAGGTACATCCCAGCCTCAGCTTTTGATAGCAAATTGAACTGCCTTTCATTTTTCCTTTTGGGTTTCCAGCCACCTTTGCGTATATCCACTTGTAGCTGATCCCTTAGTACTGCTATGTGCTGGGGAAATTCATCATCTTTGTTTGTCCCGTACTGTCCATACTTTCTATGTGTGAAGATGGTTTCAAGTACCTCATCTGCAGGTAGTACTACTCCTTCTTCCAGAAAGGATCCAGTGATACTTGGATTGCCTTTTCCCCAGACAGTAGTCAAGTCGTCCCATTGTTCGCGTGCATCCTTGATCATCTTCCTCATTGTGTTCAACAGTGAGGTGTTGCGGCTTTGTTCAAATTTCTCAGCATTTTTGAGGCGTCTGTACAGGTTGAAGGTTAGCTCTCGATGCCTGGCCCGAGCTAGATCTGTAATCCACCTCTGCTCCACTGGTCCTTTTGCTTCAAACAGATACGGATTCCACTTAAATGGAAATGCCTCATACATCATGATGGCCCCACTGTTGATGACCCTACTTATGTCCATGTATTTGTGTTCGAAGGCCATCCGAACTTGAGGATCTACGATCTGGTTAGGGATGATGATGTCGAAGTCAGCTATATTTGGATCTTTTGTTCCCTTTTCCACATGCCGATTCCACACAGCCCTGTGCTCTCTGAACCTCAATTGGATGCGCTCATGATGGACTTCAGGAGTTGTCTTTTCGTCTTGGGGGGCATACCCCATCATCCTTATCCAAAACTTCTTCAGGAAGTGGTAGTAGTCCCTTTCTATCGATGCAGCGACTATTGACCTTTCCTGTGGAGGGATATGCACATCCCATCCCGGAGACAGTTTTAACTTTTCGTCCGTAGTGTGGTCCAGAGGCACCTTATAAACTGATTTGATGGCCTCTCTTGTGTCCTTAATCTCTGTTCGATCAATTGAGGCCTGGTTGCCAGCATCCTCATATGTGCAGTCAGGCAATCCGATGCCTGAGTGCACTACCAATGCATTCCTGAAAAAGGGTCAAAGTGCTTAGATGCATCCAAAATTGTTTATGAGTTTTCAAAGACTACTCAGGTGTGAAAACCAACATCCTCACATTTTGAGCTTTGCTAAGCTCGAAATGTGATTTAAGTGATTTAATCTGAGTTTATTAAAAGATCCAAATGTAAGGTATTATCCTTTAGGACCTAGAAGGAGATACTTAATTGGACTATTGAGTCCAATCAAAAGGGAGGAATAAAAATAAACATAAACATAAAAATAAAAGTGAAGTGGTCATTGGACCAAAAAATTCCTTTTTTAGTGGGCCATTGGGCCCAAAAGTTTGTTTTTCCAATTTTATTAAACAAGTTCGAGGCACTTGTTGAAAATGGAATAAGATGATGAAGATGGAACGGATGGCTCGAAAATGGAATGTGCAGTGGAGGCGTGGCGGGATGGGTTCGCTATCTCCGGATTGCTTGGACTGTCATTGGACAGTTAAAACGTTCAAGAAAATGCAAACACTATTTTTAATTTTGAAGAGGTTGACTTGTTTTTATTTAATGAAAAGTGGGATGTGTGTGGTCCCATTTTTGGATTTTTGTAAAAAGGTAACAGTTGAGGTGGCAAAACACCGCTACTTAACTCACACTCTTTAGTTCCATTGGGAACAAAAACACATTGTCAACCAAAATTCCTAGTACTATTTTTGTCTTTTAGTGAAAAAGTGCACTGCTGAAATGGGAGTGGTGTGCACTAACATGCCAAAAACAATACAAACACTCACTTTCCTCAATTTGCTGCACACAAACACAGACACGCCAAAACAGGAAACGGCATTAAATGATCATCTCAGCATGCAATACTTATGAACACAGCAAGTTAAAAACACAAGATCATGCCTCTACTCGAGCCAAAACATGGGACTAAAAGCATTTTCATCCCTCACATATTCAAAAACCACAAGATCATTCATGCTCTATAATCAAGAAGATCAACAGCATATTGATACTCATGCAGTATTCCTATGTTCATTAACTCTCACTTTTTCAAGAATTTCCAACAATCCAGGAGGAATCAAGATTAAGCAGACAAAACATGAGTAAATGGACTAGAACAAACAAAAGCAAAAGAATCTCAAAACTCAAAACCCACAACCATGGCGGAATCTACCACTGCCAAACCCTAGCCTTCATGGAATCAAAATTTCTACAACCCCTAACACTTCCATCTGTGCCCCTCCATCAACCAACCAAAATACCAAACCCCAACACCACATTCGGCCATTAACGATAAAAACAGGGAATCACAGTCCAAACATGCCCAATACACAGAACCACTAAAATTGAAAATCAACTAAGTGAAAACAACCATGAGGACGCCCATTAACACATTTATTGAGAGTAATAACGCAGGAATCCCCAAAATCGCAAAAACAGGGCAGTGGTTCGCGTACGAAAAGTGTGGGGAATGCTTACCAAGGCTCGGTTTGCTTGGGAGAAGACGAAGATGAAGGTCCTGATGGCTCCATAAGGGTTGCGAAAATTTGGGCAGAGTTTCCCTTGGGTTTGGCGTTCGAGAGGTGCGAAGAACACAGTGGTGTACTTCGGGAGAGGTTTCGAATATGGGAGGTTTTTCGAAAATTTTCTAAGTCCGAATGCGTGGGGAAGAAGAGGGAGGCGGAGAGGTTTAAATAGTAATGGGCCGGTCGCGGAACCCTAGCCCATGGTCGCGGAACAGGATTACGCGACCAGGCTCAGCGACATTAGAGGTGTCGCGGAGTGTGGGACTTTGTCGCGGAGTCATGCTCCGCGACAAAGTGTACCGCGACAAAATGGCGAAAAAGAATGGAGTGGTGTGTCCGTGTCGCGGAATAGGAACTCTGTCGCGGAGTCATGCTCCGCGACAAAATATTCCGCGACAAGGACAAGCAGAGTTTAGGGATGAGTATAACTTTGTCGCGGAGTTTGCACATGGGCGCGATGCTGAGCATCGCGACAAAATGATCACTCCGCGACAAACACAACAATGGTTCAGAGATGAGTGAGATTTTGTCGCGGAATTGCACCTGGTCGCGAAACGTTGTTCCGCGACAAAATGGTCATTCCGCGACAAAGACAAACAAGGGTTGCCGATAAGGGGTGTTTTGTCGCGGAGTTGTACTTGGTCGCGGAACGTTGTTCCGCGACAAAATGGTCAGTCCGCGACAAACTTTTTGAATTTTCAAATTTTTAACGGATTGGGCCCGAGTGTGATATTGGGCCTGCGTCCATTTTATTTGAGTTGGACCTGAATGAATTCAGTCCAAGTAAATTCAAATCATTGGGCCATTATTTAAAATAATCTACTTGCATAAAATTAGGTCGGGTCAGTTCCATTTATCTGCAAGATTTATTCCGGATCTTAAATTTCTTTAAATTCCGAAAATAATTTCTCAGATTTGTGGAATTTTCCCAACCAAGAACCTAGTTTTCCTTGCTTTTTCTGCTCCTTCTTTTTGGTTGGTTCCGAATTTCCTGCAAGACAGATAAATACCCATTAGGTTAGGTTTTCTCCTCAGTTCAACATCCTCACATTTAGAGTCTTGGTACTCTAAATGTTCAATTAATCTTGAGGGTACTTTTTCTGTTCTGAATTAAATATATTACATTAAACTAGACTAATCTAAGCTAATCTAGGAGTAATCAGGAGTGTAGTCCTCTTAATAAATGACGCTGCATCCTCCCCGGCAACGGCGCCATGAAACTTTTGACAAATTTCATTAACACGAGTATTTTTCAATAAAAATATATCAGGTTTGGATTTATTAAATGAAGAGAGTTATGATTTATGGAAGGGGTTTAGGGATATATTAAGAGTGTCACTTTTTATTACTCAGGTGGGATGCTTTAATTTCAAATGGCGCTGCAGTCCTCTCATGTCATGAAACTTTTGACAAGTCACATGGTACAACCGGGATAGGTTGACCTTCAGCCTGTCACACTGAGGGTCCCCGGCATATGTGCCATGATACTTCTCATGATTTCATGTCATGAGATTTCCTACCATGAAACTTTAGGCAGATTCCCACTACATGAGTATTTTCTGAAAAATCACATTTTTATTTACTCGTGTTAAGAAACTGTGCCCCCGAAAGCGCACGGAGTCAAAAATTGCAGTAATTTATAGTAAGTACCGGATCGTTCACTGGAGGATGTGCGATGGAAGCAGGGCCCACGTCATTTACTAAGATTTTCCACTCGGTTACTCGATTCAAGTTTGTGATTTGACTAACAACTACTTGACAGAATTTAAACTAAGCTATGAAAGCAATCAAAATAAAGCAGATAAAATTATTCTAGAAAGCGAATTAAATTTAATCTAAGAAAGCAATAAAATTAATCTAAGAAAGCGATTAAGATTATTCTAAGAAAGCAGATTTAAAATATGACAGAAGGGACAGGAAGAAAATAATAAAGATTGGACAAGACTCAGATGAACCACAGTTAAACTTCCATTTTTATACACAGATCTTTGTTTGGGATAATCCTTCAGTTAGCTAATTCTCATGTTCTCTGTACCATGTTCCCTTTAACAGACAGGTACTTACAGTAAGAGTTCACATGCTCTTAAGGAAACATAATCTAAGATACCACAGACTCATAACTCCCTTCACAGGCCTTGCAAAGTTATATTATTCATCTGTGGTGGACAAGCATCACCTGACAAATCATTTATTGAAGTGTCAAGTACCGTTATCATTCCCCCATGTCACACCCAAAGGTTTAAATCAAGCCCTAAACTATCCCTTAACTGTCAATCCTAGTAGCAGTTACACAACTCTCAATACAACCGAGTGACCTCTAATGAAAGCGGTTAAGAGAAAGCGGTAAAGAAAGCATTTAAAACCTATCACTCGGAGGTTTTGAAAATCTGACCCTGGTAGTAAAAGAAAGCCCCCAGTCAGGATAACCGGGTGTGGATCAAGAATTCCCTATTCTCGGTGAACCGCTCGCAGTGTTCACTTCCCGTCGGGTGGTTATGAGATACAAACTAATGAAACAAACTAATAAATTAGTTCGTTCCGGATGCACTCACTCAGGACTCAAAAATAGGCTTTGGCAGAAGAAGATAGCAGTTGAAAGAATACTCAACCCTACCTTAGAAAATAACCAAGGCCCGAATGTTGTTCCTCTAGTATTATCTGTCACACCTCATCGGGATCCAAGTGGAATCTGACCCAGTGTAATATTTAATACAAGATTTCCAACAAACAGCAATTTTGGAAAATAATAAATCTGAAAATCATTCCCTATCAGGTACTAGACTCTCAATAAGAACACAGACCCTTTCAGTCTAGGTGGGACCTAATCGCTGACTCTGCTTCTAATTTCCCAAAATCAACCCCCAGTCGGATGTGAATTAATCATAACTGTCGAATTTATCCCTTACTCAGATCCGGATTTTATAAAGGAATTTTTGTTGGAAATTTATTATGAAACATCTGATTTAAATCAAGACTCCTGTGTCCGAGGGAAGGATCCCAAAATAATATTGACCACAATATCTACATAATAATATCATGCATAATTTTATAAAGAAGTGTAAAATTAAATAACCCAAAATATAAGGTGGGTTTAGACAGAAGTTGATACACATAAATGAAATAGCCGGAGATGAGAAGAATTTATTGTGGCTAAAAAGGTGGCAAAATAATTAGGGTTAATTGGATTGCAGTTATCTGTGGTCCAATTCCCTGATCATTAAGGTGAGATGATTTTAGACAGCAGAATAATCTTAAATGACAGTGGTCGCTATCATTCAGACCCTTACTATCTGTGAATCGGAGAAAACCTACATGTTCCTTTGCTGTCTTAATTACTAGACAACATTGACCTATGTCGTCTAGTGTTGGCACAGTTCGAGATTCGGGTTTGAAATTAAGATAAAGAAAAGAAAACTGTATCCGGATAGGGGTCAGCTGAGCAGCTATTATAATCCCGGATGGACTAACCGCCAAGGCTTCCACCGACCACTATTCGGACCATGCAAAATAACATCTAATGATTAATATACAGACCACGAGCTAGTTATCCGTGTGGGAATACCCGCCAACATTAGTCTGTTATATCTCTTACTAGCTGTTTCACACATCACGGAAAAGACAAAAATAAATAAAAGAAAAATATTTTTGGGTCATCTTGCATGAGAGACATTGGTTTCTCATGCAAGGTATGGAAATGATTCCATAATCACTCTTTATGTCTAAATAATCACTCATTCCATAATTAATTAATTAATTACAGTCCGGATTATATACTTAGATCATTAGAGTTTAATCATTTGTAGAAGAATCTTTTAATGGGAAATTGAACAAAGTTCTTTATATCAAATTAATCATGGGTTGAGATCATTGGATTTCAACCTCAAAATATGAATATAAAGGTTCAATTAATTAATGGAGTGAGATGGAGAATAAAAATTTGGCAAAAAGGTGCCACTTTGTCGCGGAATAGAGTTTGTGTCGCGGAGCGTGGCTCCGCGACAAAGGTTTCGCGACAAAGGGGTGGGAAATAAGAGAAATGGAATTTTGAAAGTTTTGGGTTTGTTTTGTCGCTAAGTAAAGAAAATTTTGTCGCGGAACGTGGTTCCGCGACAAGGGCATAGCGACAAAAAGGTAGAAAGTTGGACAAGGCATAATTCTTGTCGCGGAACAAGAGATTTTGTCGCGGAACGTGGTTCCGCGACAAGGTTGCTTCGCGACAAAGCCCTTCCAGAATAAAATCACAAGTATTTGGGTCCTTGGTCGCTAATCAAGGTTTTGTCGCGGAACGTGGTTCCGCGCCAAGGAGTGTTTCGCGACCAGGGGTTTTAAAATAATGGCCAACAGATGTTCTTTGGCACCTTTGTCGCCAAAGCACCATTTTGTCGCGGAACGTGGTTCCGCGCCAAGGGTTATTCCGCGACAAAGGTGTGTCCAGGACACATGTCAGAAAAGTAAAGTGGAACAGTGGCATGCATTATGTGTGATCTCACCCATTTCAGATTCAAAAGCTAAACTAAGCTTAAAATAACAAAACAGAATTTGAATCTAGCTAGAACATGCTTGCACAAAATAGAAATAAAGCAAACTTAAAACTTAAGAAACCCTAATCTAGGCTTGATCATCCATAAACATGCAACACTATCCCAAGAAAAAGTCACCAAGCAGCGACATTAAAGTGCAAAAAACAAGGGTCAAATGACCCAAGGAAGATGAAAACAGTAAAGATCCATGGGGTGTGAGACCCATTTCATGATTTTGGGACACAAATGGAGAATGTTTTCCCATTTTATTAAACGGTGTTGTTCATACTCATGGTTTGAGTACCACAAACCTTTAAACAAAAGTTTAGAACAAAAACAAGGTATGAAAACTGGCTATCTAACCAAAAAGCAGTAAACTATATCTGACTAGTGCATAAATTAAATAATACAAAAGAAAACCTAACTAAACTACCCTAAACTACACTAAACTACTGAACTTCCCAACTTGTCTTCAAGAAGATGTAGTTTTTCTAAAATTCTTCCAACCTTTAGCTCAAAGGAAACACCTCATATTTATAGAGGGGAAACCCTAAGCTCATGGGCCTTGATTTGAGCCCATTGTGTCTTAAGACATCACACACATCACAGCTTTGTCTCGGAGCACCAAGTTTGGTCGCGGAACACACTGCATGTGGCAAAGCTTCTCGACTGGGTCTTGTGTCTCTAAAAATGTACCTTGGTCGCGGAATGGACCTTTGTCGCGGAACAGCACATCGCGACAAAGGTATCGCGCCAAGGGGCTTTGGCTGGTCTCTTCTTCATCTGGGCCATTTGGTCGCGGAGTGTTCCTTTGTCGCGGAACCATGCATCGCGCCAAGGGGCTTCCGCGACAAAAGTCTTCCTGGGCCTGCTGGATTGGGCCAGATGGGCCGAGAATATTCTTTTTGTGGGCTTTTCTATCTTTTTCCCATCTTTTTGTTTCCTTTTCTTTTTCTCATGTTTTTGGATTTTTCTAACATAAATATGTAATAAAATTACATATTTATGTCTTTTTCACACCAGCTTATTATTTTTACAATTATGCATAAATTAGTCCAATTCGACTGCTTTCTTACTTAATGTAAGACCGGAATGCGATCAAATGCCCGTTTAAGACACGGAAATGGATTGAAAATAATGGTCATTTTTGGCCATTATCACTCAGCATAAGACGGAATACGGTAGCAACGGCCAGGTGCTAGGTCGTACGGGTCTGTCTCCGGTGTAGTGCTAATCCCCTGTGCCGCGCACAACCCACAGATGAGGTGAACATGGGTAATCACCCTACTCCCTCGTCCTCTGCGCATACCCCGCAAGTTGTCCTCGATGCAAGCCCCTACATTCACCCTACCGTCCCGCGCGATGAAGCAAATGGTCTCGTAGACGTGATCCAAGACAATGTGGCTCCGGGACATCGGCCGGACACGCCCGAACCATAGCTGAGCGAGCTCTCGCCAAGGGGAGTCCATCGACGTCAAATGAAGCTCATGACTGTGCTCGAACGTAGGAGGCACTAGGATGCATAAGGTGTTCCACGCAGGAGCAAGAACGCGCCCCTCAGGCTGGGGCCGGAACACGCCATCGTCGGGCAAGCCAAAATAGACGTTGATCGCCCGAGCACTGAAGTCGAGGTAGCGACCACGGACCCATACCCGGGATAGATCGTCACCCTCCCCGAGACCGCCGATGTTGGCAATAACCTCCATAGCCAAATAACCGGAGGCGACGCCCTCGGGGGTGACGTGCCAGACCAGTCCACTGTAAATACTCCAAGACCGCACTGACCCTGTCATCGCCCATATGAAGAGGATATATGCCTCTCTCAGGGACGTAAGCCCTGTTTCAACGAAGCTCGTCGAAATAAAAGTCCTGGGCAGCCCTCGTCCTAAACCGGAACCTGTCATGCCGGTGAGGACGCACCTCGTCCGGGAGGCCCCTGAGACGCGGGCCCCTCTGCGCCTCATCCTCCTCAGACTCGCTCTCGTCGAAATCCGGCATCGCCGGAGCAGCATGACTGGGGCCAGCCTCATCAGCAACCCGTCTCCTAGTCCTCGGAGGACACATGAGAGACGCCAAAACGACCCACAAAAATAGCAACATCCTGCAAGTTACCAAACACCAACTATAAGGCTAAGTCCCACACAGAAGTCAAGCGAAAATACGAATAGGGCATTAATATATAGTTCCAACGTGAATGCACCGTAAGAACAACAAATCCTACCGTTTATTAAAACCAACCAGGAGGTGACCTAGACAAAGAATATGCTAAAACTAGTGCCTAAACCCTATGTGGCATTTCGTCGAACACGTTATGTGCACAATAAACCAAAACCTAAGTTACTAACAACACACGGAAATCGCCCACAGAACGAAACAATCATTCTAATAACAATACGGCAAATCCTACAGCACTAAACAACGAGGGAACAAATCAATAATCACACCCCATCAGCAACCAAGCACCAGTAACTTCATAGCCTTTCTAAGGATTCGAATTCAACAAGAATTTGCCAGAAACATAAACACATTATAACATAAACGTAGGCAAGGCAATAGGGGTAACAACGATTGCCACATACACTTGCTAAATTGCACAAATCAAGCCTGAAAATCACAAACCCCCAATTTTTGTACACAAACCCTAATTTCCTAAATCTCTACACAAATCAAGTCATCCAAAACATAAAAGTTGAAATTAGTAAGTGGGTTTAGTAGACTCGTACCTAGATGAGTGGAATTGAAGTCGAAATCGAGCAAACAAGAAGGTAACTCGCCGGATTTAGAGAGAATTGGGGGGGTGTGTTCTCGGATGAGAAATGGGGGAAGTTGCTCGCGCGGAGCGCGAGCCCTATTTTTTTCGAACAGGGGTTGCCGCGCGCTCCCCGCGCGCCAACGCGCGGCCACCGCGCGGGACCCGGGTGGAGTTTTATCTTTCCTGTTCTGCTCAATCTCTTTCGCTATACGCTCCTCGCTGAACCCGGGCATACATTGACAGAGAAATACGCCGTCAGGGAGCATCGCCTGGCATTATTCCGGGCAAGGACGGCGGAATTGCCTCACGCCCTCCTTTCGCAGGACTACGGGAAACCCCCGGGACGTAAATACCTAGGGACCCTAAGAAATTCCGTAGGGAAATGAGAACGGCATGTTAACTAACGACCCCACCACCGTTTACTCGTGACCACAATGTGTTCCACGACCCCCAACTAAAGAAGTATGTGCCCGACACGTCGCATGTACTCCAACCGGACGTAATCGAATTGGATGATGACTTGACCTATGAAGAAACCCCGGTGCAAATACTCGACTACAAGGAAAGGGTGACAAGGAATAAAACTGTAAAGATGGTCAAGGTCCTGTGGTCCAACCACGAGACGGAGACGGCAACCTGGGAATTGGAAGCCGACATGAGGCAATGTTACCCTACCCTCTTCCAAGACGACCCGACCACAGTTATGGGGACATAACTGTATTCTTAAGGGGGGGAGGATGTAACACCCGAGGAAAAACAAATTCAAATTGTTTTGAACTACGTCATGACTTGATCCCTTCACAGGGTACGTAGGCAGCTTAGAACTAATTTCTAAGTTCAGTCACGAAATAAATCACAAAATACATCACGAATTAGACCACAAGGACGATAGGGGATGTTGAAACCAATTTAGACTAGGCTAAGTAGGACCCGGAAATGTTGCGAGCGATAAGCCGGACTCGTAACAAGATTAAGGAGAAGATTCCGCAACGAAGACGCCCCAGGGAATCGAGCTAACACGTAGAAAACCGATAGGGGAAAGCGAGGGAAGACCCGACGGAACACGCGGAGCCGAACCGGCCGGTCCGGCCGGCCCGCGCTGTCCGCGCGCCGCCGCGCGGCCACCGCGCGGCCAAGGGCGTCGCGACGCCAGGCCTGGCACGCGTGCTCCGCGCGGACAAAAGCTTAGGTGCGCGCCACCAGCGCGCCAGAGGTGCTGAAAGTGTAAACTTTCCTTCCATGGCGATTTTCTTGCCAAAAACCACACCCCTAACCATGGCAATCGAATCTCAGCCTTGGGGGAGGCTTAAGAATACCCTAGGGGCGCCCCAAACCCTAGGTTTTCAGTAAACATTCAGCCTCCACCCTCAATTCCCTCTCCAAGTTCGAAACTCTTTCGACACCACTTTCCGGCAAGTATTCCGGTGACGACGGGACGACCGGGACAAGCCCCTGCCCTCTAGACTCTTGGTAAGCCATTGTGCAACGTTTCAATTCGTCCATAGATCTCAGAAACTCATATTCTAACCCTTTTTCCTTACTACAATTTCCCGTCGGAAAACGAACAAAAAGCGATCGGAGAAGTTGGCCGTTCGTCGTGACCCTAGGACGTCCGGAAACCCAATCCAGTGACCCTATCATCATTCTAAGTAAGTTAACACCTTACTCACAAATTTTCGTGGTTGTTTGTTGTTTAAATCTCGAGATATAGGCTTGTAACAAAAATCGGTTTTCAAAAACCCTACTTTCGTCCAATTTTAAAGACTCGCCAAAAACTCGATCTTCGGGAATTCAAACCGAAAACTTTTCAACATAAAAGTTGTTCCTAACACCTTTATCTATCTTGTGTCCAAATTTCAGCCATTGACATTAAGTTTTGCTATCCCAATTTTCGCCATGAACTTTCTGTATCAAACCGAACGATTCAAATCTGTGACAGATTCCTTCATTCAACTTGATGCATGTTTTTCACCCATTTTTCGAATGATTTAACTTTGCATTTCTAAACAAAAGTTGTAGATAATTGTGTCTAGATTATGCCTACAAAGTTTCACGAATTTTGGTGTTCATTTGATATGTCAAACGGCCAAGTTTTTAGAACTGTTTTGAATTCGTTTTAAGGGCCATGAGTATGCAGTGAGTTGCACTCGATTTTTGAGTACCAAGAATTCATTATTTCCAAAAACTTAAAACATGAAAGTTGTTCCTTAATGTGTCGTGTAGTTACTGTAAAAATTTCACATCGATTGGTTTTGAAATGAATTTTTAATCGGCGTTACACGAACCTGTGACGAAAACAGTTTTTAAGACATAAATTATTCTTTGCAATAAACTCAAATTTCAACTCACTTCGGAACCTTATCTCCAAAAACTTAAAACATGAAAGTTGTTCGTGTGTGTTTTTGAATTACTGGCCAAGTTCCAGAATTTTTGGAGGAAAAACGAATTTTAAATTAAGAAAGGCGTGAACTGCCTCGAATAGGATTTTTCGAACTTGAGAAAACTCGAACTATGAAAACGCGATATCGATCCTTTGATAACTTTGAAATACGAACTTTCGAAAAATCCCGTTCACTAGGCTGAGCCGATCTTCATACTATCATTATCTTTGAGACTGCCTCGTTAGTGGTCTCCTTACTATCTGAGATTGCCTCGTTAGTGATCTCGCGCGCTGTATTTGTGGATCGCCTCGTTAGTGGTCCTACTATCTTTTTGGATCGCCTCGTTAGTGGTCCTACTATCTTTGAGACTGCCTCGTTAGTGGTCTCCCATTGTTTGGACTGCCTCGTTAGTGGTCCTATGTTGAGATTGCCTCGTTAGTGATCTCCCGGTATGGTGTCCTCTTCTTAGTTTACGGGATGAAAAGTAAAAGACTCGTGTGAGTGTTTCATTATGCTTAAATCGTATTTATCCTGTCTTTAATTATGCATTTAAAATTTACGCATCTTAAATTATGCTTTAAATTTCGCTTTTTAAATTAAGTTCTTTAATCATGATTTTCCGCTGCTAATAAATCATGTATTTTTAAATTCTCGTACGATAAGCGAAATCTTTAGTTTAAACACTTGTAACCCCTTTTATTTGTTAGTTAGGGATTAACTTACTCAGTATATTTTTATACTGACAACCGTTGTCATTTTTCTTTTACAGAGTATGTCGAGTGACGCATACGCATGCACTTGGGGGAATTATTTATGAACATTTTAAATTTCTGCATCGTACTGTTTTTACCGGGTCTGTTAAACCCGAGGATTTGGCCATGTTGGCCGTGATTTTACTTTCCGCTGCACTTACTTTATTTATTTTCCGCACGTGATAATTTCTACTATCGTACTAAGTATTATAAATTTCCGGACTATATCTTGAAATGTTTTAAATCTTTTACATACCCACAAGCCTTGCGTTTCCTTAGCAAGCTCGGGAAGCCGTGTCTTGCTAGGGGGATGCGGCGGTGACACCTCGGCCTGGGTTATCAAATCCGGGGTGTTACAGATGATAGCCTATGCTCATTCACGACAGTTGAGAAGTGTCATAACTACATTTGGATAAGGGGGAGTATTCGGGGCATGGAGGGGGTGATAAACATAGTAAATATTCACGCTCCTAATAATAGACGGGAGCGGGCAGATTTTTGGGGAAGGGTTAGGCATAACTGTGACACGTCAAATGGGGAAAAATGGTGCTTTAGTGGGGATTTTAATGCGGTGGTGAGTGAGGGAGAGAGGATCGGATTGAGTGTGGATGCTCAGTCTATGAGAGACTTCAGACAGCTGATTAATGATTTGGGACTTGTGGATCTCCCATTGGAAGGAGGGGCTTTCACTTGGTATGGGAGGGGGGGTCGAGCGTGTAGTAGGTTGGATCGCTTCCTAATTTCGTCAGACTGGTTATGTATGGGAAGTGCAGTGAGGCAACAAAGGGGAGAATCAGTCCTTTCAGATCACTACCCGGTCTATATGGAGATTGGAGAAATGTCTTGGGGGGCGAAACCATTTAGGTTTTATAATTATTGGATGGATGTTAAAGGCTTTTCATCTTTGGTAAATGAGGCATGGAGTGAAGAGGGGGGTGGCAGCGGGTATTCTAGGGGATGGGGGATTTTTGGAAAGCTTAGAAGGTTGAAGGCAAGAATTCGGGGTTGGGAGGGTTACGGGCCAGGAGATTTGGAAAAGGAGATTAACAGGTTGTTGGAAGAAATTAGAGATATTGAGGATAATAACTTCCAGGTGGGGGGTTTGAGCGATCAAGTTAGGGAGGAGTGGCTGGAAAAGAAGGATAAACTTAGGAGAGTACTGCTTGCTGAGGAGAGACGCTGGCTACAGAAGTCGCGTATTAGGTGGATCAAGGAGGGTGATCAAAATACGGGGTTCTTCCATACATTAACGGCCATTCACAGGAGGAAAAGTTTTATTGGGTATATTATAAATAATGGAGTACGTGTAGAAGATCCTAGAGCTATTAAGGACTTAGCTTTTCAACACTTCCAGGCAGCCTTCTCAAAAAAGGATGGGGTATTATTTCAAGTGGAAAGTTTGGGATTACCAAGGTTGAATGCACAGGACAGGGACTGGCTGGAAAGGGAAATAACTGAGCAAGAAGTGAAGGAAGCTATCTGGAGCTGTGACGGCAGTCGTGCACCCGGACCCGACGGATTCAATTTGGGATTTTTTAAGAAATATTGGGAGTTGATAAAAGGGGAAATCATGGAGGTCTTTGGTCGATTGGAGAGAGAAGGAAAGCTGCCAAGAGAAGCAGGAAGTTCTTTTATTACACTAATCCCGAAGGTGGATTCTCCATTGGAGTTCAATGACTTTAGGCCAATCTCTTTAGTAGGCAGTGTCTACAAAGTTGTTACTAAGGTATTGGCGAGACGGCTCCAAGGAGTATTGGCTGGTCTGATCGGTGAGACGCAAATGGCTTTCGTACGGGGGCGTCAAATTCTGGATGGCGTTCTAATTGCGGCTGAAGTGCTGCACTCAACTTCAAAGATGGGAAGGAAAGGATTTGTGATCAAGCTGGATTTTACTAAGGCATACGACAACATTGATTGGGATGCTCTGTTTCATATTATTGAAGCGATGGGATTTGGGGAGAAGTGGTTGAGGTGGATAAAGGAGTGCGTAACGACGGCCTCGGCTGCGGTTTTGATAAACGGCTCGCCATCTAAATTTTTTAAGATGAACAGGGGGATCCGACAAGGAGATCCGATTTCCCCATATCTCTTTGTGTTGGTGGCTGAAGTGTTTAACAAATTGATGGAGAATGCAGCGGGGGTGGGAATTCTAAATGGCCTGCCTTCGAGTGAGAGGGGTCCGGTGGTAAGCCATCTCCAATATGCGGATGATACAATTGTTTTTTGTGAAGGAGAGCTTCAACAAGTGTTGGTGATAAAAAGGATACTATGTTGTTTATCATTAGCAACAGGCCTAAGGATTAACTTCCGAAAGAGTAGTGTTGTGGGTATCAACTGCTCCGAATCTGAAGTGCAAGAAGCAGCCACAATTCTAGGATGTGGAGTAGGAAGTCTACCAATGAAATACTTAGGTATCCCTATTGGCGGAAGAATTAATGGGACAGCTATTTGGGAGCCGGTGTTGGAGAGGGTTGAAAAGAGGTTGGCCGGGTGGAAAGGAAGGCTTTTGACACAAGCAGGAAGGTTGAGTTTGATTAGGTCGGTGTTGAACAGTCTCCCGGTTTATTTCCTATCGATTTTCAAGGTTCCAAAATTAGTGGCGGAAAGGCTGGAGAGGATTAAAAGAAAATTCTTTTGGAACGAGGTGGATGGGGTTAGGAGAATGCATTGCATTAGTTGGGATATGATCTGCCAACATAAGGATATTGGGGGGCTGTCGGTATGGAATTTGAATAGATTTAATTCGGCATTGTTACTTAAATGGAAATGGCGATTTGGGGTTGATAAATCACTTTGGAAACAGGTTATTGATGCGAAATATTATAGGAGTGAAAAACCATTAATTCCGATAGCTTGTAGAGAACGGTCAGTGTGGGGCTATATTTGTAATGCATGGGAGGCTTTTGATTCGGGAGTAGACGCTGGGGGATTCAAGATTAAGATTGGAAATGGAGAAACCACAAGGTTTTGGCAAGACGTTTGGATGGAGAATGGAAGGTCATTGAAGGAATCATTCCCCAGATTATTCGCATTGGCATCTAATAAAACAGGCACAGTGGCTGAGTTTGGACTTTGGGAGGGGTTTGAATGGCATTGGAGCATTCGGTTGAGGAGGGACCTGTTTGGATGGGAGCAAGAGGTGTGGCAGACATTCTTAGATAGACTTCGCAGGGTAAGGTTGTGCCGATATGTGGAGGACAGAGTAGTATGGACTAGGGATAGTGTGGGGAGGTTCTCAACAAGATCTTGCTGGGATAGACTGAAAGCGGATGAAGCGGGAGTAGAGAAGCTGATGTGGTATCGGTTCTGGAAAATTAAAACACCAATGAAGGTGAAGTTATTGGCTTGGAAGGTGGTTCAAAAAGCGCTACCAGTCAGAGAGCTACTGTATAATAGAGGATGCCTCCAGAATTCCAGTATTGCTTGTCCATTGTGTGAAAAGGAAGCCGAGTCAATAGAGCATCTATTTTGTAAATGCGAGGTTGCGACTTTTATTCGGTATAAAGGGGTAGCATGGTTCGGAACTGAATGGGCGATTCCAGGAAAGGTTGAAGATTTGTATGCATGGTGGATGAGTTGTGATATTAGACATAACAGAAGGGATCTTTGGTTAGTGACTGGATTGGCAATAATCTGGACGGTCTGGAAATTAAGAAATGATGTGGTTTTCAAAGCCACACCAGTGGATAGAAACAAGGCGCTGGAGGAGGTGAGATGGAGGACAAGCACTTGGTACTGTGCAAATGTTAATTTGCCACTGTTTAGCTTGGGTGGAACATACGAAAACTTTCCTGAGTGCCTTGATCGATATAGAAACAAACAGGTAAGGGAACCTCGCAGGGGACTGACTTGGATTCGTCCGGAGAGGGGGTGGTGGAAGGTTAATACGGACGGGTCGTCGTTTGGAAATCCAGGGCCAGCAGGGATTGGTGGGGTGATCAGGGATGAAGAGGGAGAGGTCATCTTTATCCTGTCTGAATTCATAGGATGTGCAGATTCCACAGAAGCAGAAATTAGGGCCATTAGCCGGGTTTGTACGGCGCTTATGCGAGATCAAGGTTTTCCACTCCCGAGCATGGAACGTCGTTAAATGGCTTGAGGACCCTAGGATGATACCATGGAGATTTCATGAAGTGGTCGGCCCAATAGTTTTGGTTTTGCGTTTTGCCGGGGAAGTTCGATTACAACATATATTGAGGGAGCGAAATGCGATGGCCGACCATTGGGCTAAACTGGGAGCGTCGGGGGGTGAGACTTTGGAGAAGTGGCTTTAAAGACTGGAACTTGGCGAGAACGGGGATGGGTGGAGAACACGGTATAAATGGCGAGATTTGAAATACAGGCAGCTGATTTTATGGGTGTAATTGTCTGTTGTCTGATGTGCTTTGGGTTAGAAGCAAGGAGGACGTGGCACCAGGTTTTGTATTCTCTGACTCAGGGTTGTTGGTCAAGTTATCCTACTTGACACTGATTCATTGTTTATCTATATGTTGGTACTTATGTTGTGTTTTTGTAGAGCTTGTGGTTGTTGAGATTCTGGTTACAGGTTTCTAAGGGATGAGCGCATATAAACAAGCCTGTTGAAGCAAGGCACCCGAGGTTGCTGTTGGTGGTCAAACTTCATTCTTGTTTGCTGGCATCACATGAACTACAGTGAAGAACTGGCAATACTTTGTGTCGAGCACATGAAGATACCCGAAGCATAAACTGGAGGCCTTGGGAAGTGCTGGCATGCGGGTGGGAGGGTTAAATTTTGCATGTGTAGCAGAAGCAATCTGGGAGATTTATGGGGGTCGAGGATGGCGACTGATGCCACAGCACCTTCATTGGCGATGCGGATTGTTATGACAGAAACAGACCTGCCTTGAGAAAAATTTGCTAGAGAATCAAAATGCAGGTTGAACCTGTAATAGCGTGAGAAAACAAACAAGAGTATTCGGGAGAGCATAGATTTGGTTTGTGCAGAATTCACCCGGCTGGACTGAAGTGGAGTGTGCTGAGATCATCAAGCCAACTGAGATTAATCAATTGGTGTGACCTGAATCATTATGCATCCGTGGTGTGCGGGCAGGTGATGTTCCTTTTGACACCTATGAACTTGAACTTTCACTCTCATTGAAATTGCAAATAGTAACTTCATTGTATTGATCATGACAAGGGATTTTGGATTACCTGTACTAGACCTCCCCTGCTATAGTCTCTTTTTGTCCAACTAGAAACCATTTCTGCCTACTATTATATACCACTATGCCATACTGCAATCGTATCCTTGAACCCTAGCCTGGAGCCATCGTATCTGTTACCTAGCCCAAATATCATCAGGGGCCTTTCGAACCGTCTATGAATGTCCACAAGCTTATCTCTTGATAATGCAAACAGATGAAGGGAATTATTGGGTATTGGATGGTTTAGGATTAGAGCGAGGGTGGGAAATAACTAGCACTTTTGGGGTTGGTTGCTGAATTAAATTGGATTGGCATTGGTTGTCATGAGGAGTCTATTTGGTCATTAGTCATTGGTATTTGGAAAATCTTGAAAAAAAAAAGAATGAATTAGAAAAAAAAAAGAGGTTAAAAAAAAAAGCCAAAAAAAAAAAAAAAGAAGTTCGAATTCAATAAAAAGGAGTGCAAAGGGAGATCTTATAATAGAGTTGGTTTTTGGTGGAAAGGGCTGATTGCCTTGAAATACATTTAGGGGAACAACTTAGAGAGTTGAGGAAGAATGTCACTCCACTCTTGCGTGGGATATTATGTTGTTTGTCTTATGATGATTGGCACTGTTGTATTGATGGTGAGTGATCATCTTGTTGCATCATCATGCGATTTGCTGTGTGAGCTTTCATTTGATGGTTCCTTTGCCCTCTATAGCCTTCATTAATCTCAAAACAACTTCCACCCCCCCCAACCAGTTTCTGCCTCAGCCTTTTTCTCTTTTACGGAATCCCTTTGATCGATACGTGGATTTGGAGTACTGTTTGCATGGGATATGTGTGTGAAAGCAAGTTCTTTGGGTTAGTTTCTTCGAGTTCCTTTTTTTGAAAGATATTTGGATGTTGTACTATGATATGCCTGCGTTGCGGTGCTTATGCTGTTGGAGGCTCGGGTGGTATTATGTTGAGTATTGATGGTTTTTTTGCTGCTGCACTATGGAAGTCACTGACGAATTTCACAAACGATGGCGAGGTTTCGGTGTAAGCAGGTTGGGAATATGCTGCAGGGTGCGATGTTGTGAATCAGTGAGATTAGTGATCAGGATGCTGGTGGTGTTGAGTTTTGTTGCTCCTTGACTGCTGCTACTGTCCCATATTAGTCTTGCTGCTTTGTGAAGGCTGCTGATGCTATCTTTATGCCGAAGGATCTTGATTAGGTAGAGAAGGACTGGAGTGTCTGGTTTTGGATGTGTGAAGTGATAAGTGTTATGGGGTGCTTCTTTGTTTTAGTTTGTGTTAAGTTATTGCTGGTATATCAAAATTGTGCTGCTTCGGAAGTTGTGGTCCAGTACCATTGTGGTATTGTAACTCTTGATTTTGTATGGAATAAAATTGTTCATTCCTCAAAAAAAAAAATTATTAATTATATGGTAATAAAATCATGATGTTAATAAAATTTGTATGTAATATGTATTAATTATTTATTTATGCAAATGAGATTTGTGGTGATGGGGAAAGCAGATGCAGAATTTTTACAATGAGGATGATGGGGGGAAATAAAATATTTAAGATATTGAATATAATTTGTTTATGAAATGATTTTTAATTATATTGCAACTAAATCTTTTCATATAAGTATATCCGTATTTTAAAATTATTTTATTTATATTGGCAACTAAATCTTTCCATATAAATATATCCGTATTTTGAAAACTAAATATTAAATAAAAATAAAAACTAAATATTAGAATATGTATTTTTTAAATAAACCATTCTAAATATGCGGTTTTAAATTTTAAAAAGTTTGTGTTACTTTATTAGATTCAAAATCATAAATATTTAAATCATGTACACTAATAGAGAATGAAATGATCCCATAATTAAAGGGTGTAATGTGGGAAACATTATTCCTAATTGGATGGTTAAAAATCATGTCAAAAATAATAATCTACTTTAATTTTGAATATTTACTATGTATCGTTTGGTAGATCTTATAATATTAGACAACTAATTATAAACTTTATTAAAAATCTATTACCATTTAAGTGTTATTTCTATCAAATTAAAAGAGGTTATAGATAAATTATTGAATCCAATATATTTTATGGAGATGGTTGATATTTATGTTAATCATCGCAAATTTATTTTATTATGTATATATCAAATAATTTATTACCATATTGGCCACCTTGAATAATTTGGAAATAGATCTCGGCTGCTCAATTTAAGTGCATAATTCTTTGGATTAATTAATAATAGAAAAGGATGATGGGAAAATTAATATGCCAAAAATATAGTATGGATTAAATATAATTTAGCAAAAAATATGTATTATTAATTATATGGTAATAAAATCATGATGGAGAAATCATGATGGTAATAAAATATGTATGTAATATGTATTAATTATTTATTTGTTCAAATGAGATTTGCAGTGATGGGGAAAACAAATGCAGAATTTTTACAATGGGGATGATGGAGGGAAATACAATATTTAGGGTTTTAATAACTAACATGAATTAGATGTATACATTGGCTAATAACTAACAAGAATTCGATACATATGCCTGAAATGAATTCAGGTCATCCTATTGCACAAAAAGGAGCAAGGCTATTTCGCACAAAGTATTTTGATTTTGCATAAACTTCCAAAATTATCTCGATATGGATATTGAATAAAGTACCAATGCCATGGAGTTTATCCTACTTAAATGAATTTCTTAACTTTAATTTTGGCTTTGAACATAGCTTGAAGTTTGGGCTTTAATTTAGAAAATGGAATAGAAGTATGCGACATAGGCTTAATTTTCACTTGAAAATTAAGGCGTGTAGGTGATGATTTTTTGAATCAATTGTTTTGTTTCTTTAGTTTTATTTCCATGTTTACTGCAGTTATGAACTGAATCTTAATCATATATAATTGCCATTTTGTAGAATCATGTGACAAACAGAAGACTAATCACTACAAGCACATGAAAAATTTATATCCTGACATCAATGGGGAATGTGGTTGGCTCTATTTCATCTGGATTTGCTCAAGTTATTAACAAAATTCTTGGCCATCCCCTCGAACCCCTATCTGGAAAAAATTGCAAGTAGAAATACTCTGTATATACTTTCATTCTCCTTCAAAATATAAATGCTGCATTTATTAAACATATACATAAAGACCAGAGAATTTTATCCAATGATGATGATAAGATATTGAACAAATGAGGCATGACCGGACAATGTAACTTTCCTAGCCGTTCCAAATGCTATGTTTGAATGTATTGTAGCCCAAATGGACATTTTTTTTTAGTATCTGAAGGGTAACTATTTCCGTGCTGCGAAACCTTTATTGAGGAAGTTTGTTGCGAAACCTTTGTTGAGGAAGTTTGACAAGGTTTGGTTTTCTGATATTAGGAATGGTCTTATCGGACTGGCTAATAAATTTAATCATCATTGATGTATCAAAATCTTCAAGTGATGTGCTATGATGGATTTGTTAATATGAATGTTTGAATCGAAGTTTTGCTCTATGATCCGGATGATTACATATTGTTTGATGAATTTTATTAACCGCTTTATTATTTATCTTTTTCAATGAAGCATTGTTTGATTCCCTAAATATTAGTTGTTTTAAAATGAATCTTATACTTGATTGTCGCGATGCCAATAAATATACAGGAATTGTAAGTGCATTACATTTATTCTTAGGTTTTTCTTTTTTTAAAAAAAAGTTATAAATTTTAAGAATTTAAATGGGGTTAAAATTAAAGAAATCATATCGTGCACACTGAATTTGAAAAATGATACTTATTTCATTTTTCATATAAATAAAAGTAAACTTTATAATTGATATTATTGAATTAGTGGTCCTGTATATGGTATAGCTTTATATTGATTTTTGATCCAGGCTTACATATCGTTGTGACTGATCTGTTCTAGATAATCCAATTTATAAACCTATGGGCTATGAAACTGTTTTTTTAATGATCTTACTTGCTGATTTAAAATTTAAATGTATTTTGTTTTCAAAAATATTTAATTGTATTTAAAAATATATTTGTTCCATAATCTGTATTCGATGGAATTAACAATCGCCAGTTTTAAATAAGCTATATTTTGTTTTTAACATGCTGGTAATGATAAGGGCAATTTTATTCCTGTGATTAGTGACATAAAATTGTCAAGCAATTCATTACTTTTAGAAATGTTATAAAGGAATGTAGGACGTTATTAGAATATATTTTTTTCTTTTTTAGAAAAAAATTTGTTTTGTCATATTTATTACTTTTATGCATGTATAAATTATTTTCTTTAGAGGAGCCGGAGCAAAAAAACAAATAGGAAAACTTTGATATTCCTTCAACCTTGACAATTAAACGTCAGTTTTACAGTTAAAACTTTCATTCCTTTAATCTTGATCAATTTCTTATTCATTGCTTTGATCATCAACTATTTTACGTTATACATTTTCTTTCATTCAATCGTGAGGACAATTTATTCTTTTGTTGAATTTCTAAATAATTTTTTTTGATATTTTAGAAACTTTTCTTCCCGCGCATCGATAATACTAGTTATTTGAATTCCAAAACCTCCAACTTCCAGTATAATCTATTTATCTATCTATATCTCTATCTATCTATTCTATACTATAGTAAATTCTGAAAGGATATTTTTCTAAACGGAAAAAAAACACCATTGGTCCCATAAGTTTCCCCAATTTCGATTTCAGTTCCATATTAATTTCATTAACACAATCAATCCATTATGTTTGCTAATTTTTGCATAATCCATCCCAAACCCCTTAATGACGCATTTCTGCTGACGTGGCGCCGCGTAAGTTTGCTAATTGCGGCGCCATTGGTCCCATAAGTTGCTAATTACGGCGCCATTGGTCCCATAAGTTTGCTTAATCTGGTGCCACGTCAGCAGAAATGCGTCATTAAGGGGTTTGGGATTGATTATGCAAAAATTAGCAAACATATTGGATTGATTGTGTTAATAAAATTAATATGGGACTGAAATCGAAATTGGGGAAACTTATGGGACCAATGATGTTTTTTTTCCTTTTTCTAAACTATCTATTTTACCCATTCTCATTCTTTGCCCATTCTCCTTATAAAAAATATTTCATTTTGGATATAAATATAATTTATCCCTAAAAAACCCTAAGTGAGGGTCTAAATTGTAAATTCACTTGATGCAAAAAAAACAAGGGTCATTCGATTACCCAACTATTCATCTCTAGCCGTCCGTTTCGCTTGATTGCTTCTTGAGAAAGATTTGGAATTGAACTCTTATTGCAGAACCGCACCTCCCCTCAATTCTCTGTCATCTCCCATATCTTTCTGTCTACTATCTTCGGTAAATCCCTCCTCCTCCCTGCCCAGCACCAGCGCCCCTCCTGCTCTCCAGCCTCCGCAAAACCCTACCCACCGCGGATCCCCTGTGACTTCTCTCCATTGTTATCTGTTGCGATTTCTATCACACTTCTCTCACTCTCTGTTCAAGTAAGGGCGACGGTCATTTTTGCTTTACACTCATATTTTCACTACTGATAAATTCCCATTCATTAATCCTTCAGTTATCAACATTTTGCATTTGGGCGGGAGAAAAACATCATCTTTGTATTTCTAACGAATAGCACCACAAAGTCCAGAAACTTGAATGCGAAGAAGTTCAATTCCCTTGGCATTTCTGTCTCCGATGTTTATTTTAAGCTTTCATTTGTCAGTCTGTAGAATATAGTTCTAAAATAAAAACTATACCAAGAAAGGATCCCGTTCGCCATTCTTATAGTTTTACCAATTTTGCTGTTGAAACAGACAAATTGAAAAAGTCTGCTTCATCTTTTATAATGTTTTCATGAGATTGATTTTTTATTAGTTAATTTGTTACATATTAGCTTTCTCATGTTTTGGTGAAACTAACTCAAAAGCCATTCGGTAGCAACACGAAAACATTTCCAGGAGGGCTATCCGTAAATAGGAAGAGTGCTGAGAGAGGTATTCCACAACTAAAGGTCTAAGAAACATATTTGAATCTGTGATGTTGTTTTGTTTATTCATCCTGGGTGTACAAACTCAAAACTTTATAAATGTCAGCAGATTCAAGTTTCATCGAGGATTTTAAGATTTTTTTAAATGCTGAAAGGTATTATGCTTAAGATAACATTCTCTTTCCTTTTTTCGAGTTCAGGTATTCTCTGATAATTATTATTACTCATATACATGACATAATAGTGAGCACAAGCATATGCACTATTTCTTCGACAATCACATTTGGGGATTTTTCTTTTTGGTAGTATATATTTGAACTATTATCCTATGTACTATATTGGGAACTCATCAATCGGTTTTCTGATGCTTTGCTTATGATGCATTTTGTTACAGTTTGGAAGTGTTAACCCAACAAAATATGGAGCCCATCTCTATGGTGAAGGCCCATCTGTTTTCGGTTGCCCGTCCCAGTCAAAAATATATCCGGAAGAAAGACGCATAGCCCAGAAGATATATCCGGAGGTGGATGTGTGGCCCAGTCCGGAAGAGGGGTTCAAGGCCTGGTATGTGAAGAAGTCCTCAAGGTTGAGGCTTCACACAAAATCAAACATATCCAGATGAGGCGAGGTGCCAATAGATCATGGCGAGGTGCCAGGGAAATAAATCATGGCAAGGTGCCAATAAATCATAGCGAGGTGCCAATAAGGAAACAAATTATGTTCCATGGAAACAAATCATGTTCCATGGAAACAGATCATGGCAAGACAGTCGAATGAAGGAGGCTTCACCATTATCTAAGGAAACAAATCTAGAGACGGATCGGAGGAGCGTCCATAGTTCAAATTTGAGGGAGGCTTCACCATTATATAAGCGCAAGTAGCCTCGCAAGCAAAGACACCTCCAACACTCTGAGAGAGCTTTTACTTATTTTTCCTGCATTTTACTGTTTTCTGTTCTTAAATTCTTTTACTGCTTTCTTTAAATTCCTATATTCGTTTTTCTAGTTTTTCCTGTAATCTTTCCTCCTAATTCATCAATAAAAGAGAGATACTTTCCTCCCAAAATTTCACTGTTAACAAATTGGCACGCCCAGTGGGACACGATTTTGAGACCATATCTGCTTCAGTAGTGCATGCGTCTTAGATCCGGGAGAATCATCGTTGATCTGACACAAGAGTTTGAAGACATGTCTCTACAAGACCAGACAATCCAGCGAACATCGGATGAGGACGCCGGTGAGACAGCGAACACCCCTCAACCGCAACAAGAGATAATGCAGATCCCTTCTTTCTCTGAACAAATGCGGCCATCGATGACTGAATCGATGGCCGAATTCATGCCTTTACTTACAAGGCACTTGATGGACGTTCTGCGGCCTGCTATGGCTGACCAAACTAGTCAGATATGCGGTTCCCTGCGCGATGGAGGCCTCCCGGCACCCAGTACTACTATGGCACCTACCACTCCATACCCAGGACCGTCAGGAGAACAACAACGAATGTGGGGAAACATACCTGGCCAGCCGCCACTCCAGGATTCTGAAAGTGTGGCCAGTATGTTACCACACTCATACCAGACGACTGCTTATACTTTTACCCCAGCGGCACCCAGCATGCCGAATTTGGGTTACGCGGCACCTCCCATGCCGGTATATGCTCCATCAAATCCTTTGATGGCAACCAGCGCTGCACCAGGCTGCATGGCGGCCGGACCTAGCATGGCGCCAAGACAGGCGGCACCTCATATGCCGAACATCCCAACTGCACCCCAGGTGGTGACCCCTCTCAACCCGGGTTGGATGCCACCAACCCTAGGGGGGCAGGCACCACATACAGGAGGAGTAGTGGCGGCTCCCATGACACCAGCCGCCATTCCTACCCACATAGGAGGACAGGCACCACAACCCTGTGGAACACCCGCGACACAGGCCGCCATGCCTCCTACACAGGCACCAGTGATCTCACCGGAGTTGCTCGCGGACATGATGCAGCAGCACTTCGGGATTCAGCTAAAGCCGATGGAGCGGCCCACGTACCGAAAGCCATATCCGGACTGGGTTGACACCATGCAGCCCTACCCGAGGGGCTTCAAGATGCCGGAATTCACCTCGTTCTCAGGAGACGATGGCAAGTCTACAATGGAACATGTAGGAAGGTTCACTGCCCAGTGCGGGGAAGCAGCGACCAATGATTGGCTGAAATTAAGACTATTCAGCTCATCCCTCACCGGACATGCCTTCTCATGGTTTGCCTCATTGCGGCCTAACTTGATCCAGAACTGGGCCGACCTCGAACGCGCATTCCATGATAGGTTTTACACTCCACTGTCACAGGTAAGTCTTGCAGACCTTACTAATGCTAAGCAGTATGCTGATGAAGCGGCAAGTGTGTTTATTAGTAGGTTACTACGGCTGAAAGGCCGATGTTCCATAGCAATCCCGGAAAGGGAGATAGCTAATATTGCTGTGGCAAATATGTTGCCAAGACTAAAAGAACATTTAATTGTGCAGGACGCGACTGATCTTGCCCAGCTGGCCGAGAGAGCGGCCCGCTTGGAGAAGTTCCTGGGGGAACAAGAAGGGAGACGTCCTACACGTCGAGTTCACTTCGAGGAAGTGATATGGAACGACGAAGAGGACGAACCAGTGGAAGTGGCTGATGCGGAACTGGTCCAGACAGCCAAGCCACACACCTGTGCGGCCCTAAAGCCGTCAAAACAAAAGAAAGCCAAATATAAACCTGAAGAGGACCTCTTCAACATGAGCAAGGCGGACCAAGTGTTCGATGCCTTACTCAAGGATGGCATGATTAAGCTGCCTGAAGGGCAGAAGTTACCAGCGGCCGAAGAGATTCGAGGCCGATCGTTTTGTAAGTGGCATAACTCATACACTCATAGCATTACTAAATGCCGGAGTTTTAGGACTGCCATACAAAATAAGATTAAAGAAGGGCGTTTGAAAATTGCAGGTATGAAAGTGGACCTAGACCCATTCCCACAACTTCGTGTTGGTGCTGCTGGGCTTGTTCCAAACCCAGATGATGGCGGCTCTAGTAGCCGGGTGGATCAAGAAGGGGAACGTGTTGAAATTGATGAACATGATGATGACCTGCTATCAGATGAATCTGACACTGAAAAAGAGAAGGAGCTGTATAGCAAACAACCTAGGTTCAAACATATGTCTAAAGAGGACTTTAAGAAAGTCCTAAAAGCTGAAGAAAATGAACAACTGAAGAGGAAGAATCCTCCATTGGGGATTGAGATCCCAAAACTTGCTATAGAGATACATGACAACGGGGAACACCGACTTGCTACTCGGGAGTACAGGCAAGGAGTAGAGGTAGTGCCGACCTTAATGAGGCGTCCAGAACATCCTGCTGAGGCGGATAGATGGATGAGGAACAGAGCAGGAAGCGAAACCACTCAAAGGGAGCCACCACTTATGACCAGGAGCCAGTACAAGCAGGCTCGGAGAAGATATGCCGAGGAGATGCGGCAATGGGAAGCACAGATTCACAAGTTGGAATCTTCCAGACCTCGGAAACCAGTACAATCGACCTATTTCAGATCTCAAGGGGAAACCTCCGAACAGCGGAGGCCTATCGATGAAAGACTACATTATCCGGATGGGAAACCTCTGTACAGGAAGCATAGTTCCCCCATACCGCCTCGAAGGCCTGTGCATGAGCGGCTTAGAGACGATAGGGGAAGGTCATATGAGGCCTTGAGGAGGCCGCATCCACCATCACCTCCCTCCAGGAGGCCGCATCCACCATCACCTCCCGCCAGGAGGCTGATAATGGTCAAAAATGACCATTATTTTCAATCCATTTCCGTGTCTTAAACGGGCATTTGATCGCATTCCGGTCTTACATTAAGTAAGAAAGCAGTCGAATTGGACTGATTTATGCATAATTGTAAAAATAATAAGCTGGTGTGAAAAAGGCATAAATATGTAACTTTATTACACATTTATGTTGGAAAAATCCAAAAACAAGAGAAAAAGAAAAGAAAAGAAAAAGGAATGGAAAAGATGGGAAAAAGAGAGAAGAAAAGCCCACAAAAAGAACAGTTTCGGCCCATCTGGCCCAATCCAGCAGGCCCAGGAACACCTTTGTCGCGGAAGCCCTTTTGTCGCGATGCATGGTTCCGCGACAAAGGAACGCTCCGCGACCAAGCAAGCTCAGATGAAGGAGAAGATCAGCCGGAGCCCTTTGTCGCGATGCCCTGTTCCGCGACAAAGGTCCATTCCGCGACAAAGATGCATTTTTAGAGACACAAGACCCAGTCGAGAAGCTTTGCCACATGCAGTGTGTTCCGCGACCAAACTTGGTGCTCCGAGACAAAGCTGTGATGTGTGTGATGTCTTGAGACACAATGGGCTCAAATCAAGGCCCATGAGCTTAGGGTTTCCCCTCTATAAATATGAGGTGTTCCCTTTGAGCTAAAGGTTGGAAGAATTTTAGAGAAAATACACCTTCTTGAAGACAAGTGGGAAGTTCAGTAGTTTAGTTTAGTTTAGGGTAGTTTAGTTAGATTTTTCTTGTATTATTTAATTCATGCACTAGTTAGATGTAGTTTATTGCACTTTGGTTAGATAGCCAGATTTACACCTTATTTCTTGTTCTAAACTTTTGTTTAAGGGTTTGTGGTACCCAAATCATGGGTATGAACAACGCCGTTTAATAATATGGGAAAATATTCTCCATTTGTGTCCCAAAATCATGAAATGGGTCTCACACCCCATGGATCTTACTGTTTTCGTTTTCCTTGGGTCATTTGATCCTTGTTTTGCATTTTAATGTCACTGCTTGGTGACTTTTTCTTGGGATAATGTTGCATGCTTATGGATGATCAAGCTCAGATTAGGGTTTCTTAAGATTTAAGTTTGTTTCATTTCTTTTATGTTCAAGCATGTTCTAGCTAGATTCTTATTCTGTTTTGTCATTTTAAGCTTAGTTTAGCTTTTGAATCTGAAAAGGGTGAGATCACACATAATGCATGCCACTGTTCCACTTTACTTTTCTGACATGTGTACTGGACACACCTTTGTCGCGGAACAACTCTTGTCGCGGAACCACGTTCCGCGACAAAATGATGTTTTGGCGACAAAGGTGCCAAAGAACATTTGTTAACCACTATTTTAAAACCCTTGGTCGCGAAACAACCCTTGGCGCGGAACCACGTTTCGCGACAAAATCCTGATTAGCGACCAAGGACCCAAATACTTGTGATTTTACTCTGGAAGGGCTTTGTTGCGAAGCAACCTTGTCGCGGAACCACGTTCCGCGACAAAACCTCTTGTTCCGCGACAAGAATTATGCCTTGTCCAATTTTCAACCTTTTTGTCGCTATGCCCCCTTGTCGCGGAACCATGTTCCACGACAAAATTTTTACTTAGCGACAAACCAAACCCTAAATTTTCAAAATTCCATTCCTCTTATTTCCCACCCCTTTGTCGCGAAACCTTTGTCGCGGAGCCACGCTCCGCGACACGAACTCTGCATCGCGACAAAGTGGCACTTTTTGCCAAATTTTATTCTTCATCTCACTCTATTAATTAATTGAACCTTTATATTAATATTTTGAGGCTGAAATCCAATGATCTCAACCCATGATTAAGTTGATATAAAGAACTTTGTTCAATTTCCCATTAAAAGATTCTTCTACAAATGATTAAACTCTTATGATCTAAGCACATAATCCGGACTGTAATTAATTAATTATGGAATGAGTGATTATTTGGACATAAAGAGTAATTATGGAATCATTTCCATACCCTTGCATGAGAAACCAATGTCTCTCATGCAAGATGACCCAAAAATATTTTCTTTTATTCATTTTGTCTTTTCCGTGATGTGTGCAACAGCTAATAAGGAATATATCAGATTAATGTTGGCGGGTATTCCCACACGGATAACTAGCTCGTGGTCTGTATGTTAATTATTAGATGTTATTTTGCATGGTCTGAATAGTGGTCGGTGGAAGCCTTGGCGGTTCGTCCATCCGGGATTATAATAGCTGCTCAGCTGACCCCTATCCGGATTCAGTTTTCTTTTCTTTATTTTAATTTCAAACCCGAATCTGGAGCTGCAGTAATGTTAGATGATATTTGCCAATGTCATCTAATAATTATTGCAGTGATAGAACATGTGGGTTTTTATCCAAATTCACAAATAGTGGAGTATAAGATGACAGTGGCAACTGTCATTTAGGGAATTTCACTATCTAAAATCATCCCACCTGAAATAATCAGGACCTGGTTAGCAGATGTTTGCAGTCCGGATTATCCTGATTATTTTTGTCATCTTTTTAGCCAGATAAATTCTTCTCATCTCTGGCTATTTCATCTCTGTGTTTCACATTCTGTCTAAACCCACCTTATATTTTGGGTTATTTTATTTTACACGTCTCTATAAATTTATGCATGATATTATTATGTAGATATTGTGGTCATATTATTTTGGGATCCTTCCCTTGGACATAGAAGTCTTGATTTTGTAATCAGATGTTTCATAATAAATTTCCAACAAAAATTCCTTTATAAAATCCGGATCTGAGTAAGGGATAAATTCGACAGTTATGACTAATTAATATCCGACTGGGGGTTGATTTTGGGAAATTAGAAGCAGAGTCAGCGATTAGGTCTCACCTAGACTGAAAGGATCTGTGTTTTAATTGAGAGTTTAGTACCTGATAGGGAATGATTTTCAGACTTATTATTTTCCAAAATTGCTGTTTGTTGGAAATCTTGTATTAAATATCGCACTGGGTCAGATTCCACTTGGATTCCGATAAGGTGTGACAGATAATACTAGAGGAACAACATTCGGGCCTTGGTTATTTTCTAAGGTAGGGTTGAGTATTCTTTCAACTGCTATCTTCTTCTGCCAAAGCCTATTTTTGAGTCCTGAGTGAGTGCATCCGGAACAAACTAATTTACTAGTTCGTTTCTTTAGTTTGTATCTCATGACCACCCGACGAGAAGTGAACATTGCGAGCGGTTCACCGAGAATAGGGAATTCTTGATCCACATCCGGTCATTCTGACTGGGGGCTTTCTTTTACTACCAGGGTCAGACTTTCAAAAACCTCCGAGTGATAGGATTTTTAAATGCTTTCTTTATCGCTTTCTTTTAAATGCTTTCGTTAGAGGTCACTCGGTTGTATTGAGAGTTGTGTAACTGCTATTAGGACTGAGAGTTAAGGGATAGTTCAGGGCTTGATTAGAATCTTTGGGCGTGACATGGGGGAATGATAGCAGTACTTGACACTTCAACTAATGATGTGTCAGGTGTTGCTTGTCCACCACAGATAATTAACACACCTTAACAATGCATTGCAAGGGTAGTTATGCGTCTGTGGTATCTTAGAATTTATTTTCTTAAGAGCATGTAACACCCCGGATTTGATAACCCAGGCCGAGGTGTCACCGCCGCATTCCCCCAGCAAGACACGGCTTCCCGAGCTCGCTAAGGGATTGCAAGGCTTGTGGGTATGCAAAAGATTTAAAACATTCAAGATATAGTCCGGAAATTTATAATACTTAAAACGATAGCAGTAATCATCATACGCGAAAAGTAAATAGAGTAAATGCAGCGGAAAGTAAATCACGGCCAACATGGCCAAATCCTCGGGTTTAACAGACCCGGTAAAACAGTACTATGATGCAGAAAGCGAAAATGTTCATAATTATTTCCCCCCAAGTGCATGCGTATGCGTCACTCGACATACTCTGTAAAAGAAAATGACAACGGTTGTCAGTATAAAAATATACTGAGTAAGTTAATCCCTAACTAACAAATAAAAGAGGTTACAAGTGTTTAAAACTAAAGATTTCGCTTATCGTACGAGGATTTAAAAGTACATGATTTATTAGCAGCGGAAAATTATGATTAAAGAACTTAATTTAAAAAGCGAAACTTAAAGCATAATTTAAGGTGCATAAAATTTAAATACGTAATTAAAGACAGGATAAATACGATTTAAGCATAATGAATCACTCACACAAGTCTTTTACTTTTCATCCCGTAAACTAAGAAGAGGACACCACACAAGGGAGATCACTAACGAGGCAATCTCGAAATCATGATCAGTTAGCCGGTGAACCGGCGGCCGCAGCCATATCAGTATTGACTGCCGTTTTGGCTAGCCATGTGTATCTACCGTCAATTTGACAGGCATGTATATCAACTGTCGTTTGACAGGCCTTTCAAACGGTTTCACTACCACTCGGGCAGGCCGTGTATTTCCCACTGCCGATTTGGCAGGCCATGTGCACAACTGCCGTTTTGGCATATAAAGGAGACCACTAACGAGGCAGTCCAAACAATGGGAGACCACTAACGAGGCAGTCTCAAAGATAATGATAGCATGAAGATCGGCTCAGCCTAGTGAATGGGATTTTTTGAAAGTTCGTATTTCAAAGTTATCAAAGGATCGATATCGCGTTTTCATAGTTCGAGTTTTCTCAAGTTCGAAAAATCCTATTCGAGGCAGTTCACGCCTTTCTTAATTTAAAATTCGCTTTTCCTTCAAAAATTCTGAAACTTGGCCAGTAATTCAAAAACACACACACGAACAACTTTCATGTTTTAAGTTTTTGGAAATAAGGTTCCGAAGTGAGTTAAAATTTGAGTTTATTGCAAAGAATAATTTACGTCTTAAAAACTGTTGTCGTCACAGGTTCGTGTAACGCCGATTAAAAATTCATTTCAAAACCAATCGATGTGAAATTTTTTACAGTAACTACACGACACATCAAGGAACAACTTTCATGTTTTAAGTTTTTGGAAATAATGAATTCTTGGTACTCAAAAATCGTGTGTAACTCTCTGCACACTCATGGCCTTGAAAACGAATTCAAAACAGTTTCAAAAACTTGGCCGTTTGACATATCAAATGAACACCAAAATTCATGAAATTTTGTAGGCATAATCTAGACACAATTATCTACAACTTTTGTTTAGGAATGCAAAGTTAAATCATTCGAAAAATGGGTGAAAAACATGCATCAAGTTGAATGAAGAAATCTGTCACAGTTTTAAACGGTTCGGTTCAATACAGAAAGTTCATGGCGAAAATTGGGATAGCAAAACTTAATGTCAATGGCTGAAATTTGGACACAAGATAGATGAAGGTGTTAGGAACAACTTTTATGTTGAAAAGTTTTCGGTTTGAATTCCCGAAGGTCGAGTTTTTGGCGAGTCTTTAAAATTGGACGAAAATAGGGTTTTTGAAAACCGATTTTTGTTACAAGCCTATATCTCGAAATTTAAACAACAAACAACCGCAAAAATTTGTGAGTAAGGTGTTAACTTACTTAGAATGAGGATAGGGTTGCTGGATTGGGTTTCCGGACGTCCTAGGGTCGCGACGAACGGCCAACTTCTCCGATCGCTTTTTGTTCGTTTTCCGACGGGAAATCATAGGGAGGAAAAAGGGTTAGAATGGGAGTTTCTGAGATATATGGACGAATTAAAACTTTGTACAATAGCTTACCAAGAGTCTAGAGGGCAGGGCTTGGTTCCTTTCGCCTTGCCGTCGCCGGAATATTTGCCGGAAAGTGAGTTCGGAGAGGTTTCGACTTGGAGAGGGATATTGGAGGTGGCTAGGGTTTGTTTTCTGGAAATTATGGGGGAGGGGCGGCCACACAGCCTCTATAACCTTCCCCCATTGCCTTGATCCGTTTTCCCTTGATAGAGGACGGATTTTTGGCAAGAAAATCACCATGGATGGAAAGTTTACACCTCCTGCACCTCTGGCGCGCTGGTGACGCGCACATAGGCCTTTGTCCGCGCGGAGCACGCGTGGTCTGCCCTGGAGTCGCGACTCCTCCATCCACGCGGTGGCCGCGCGGCGGCGCGCGGAGAGCGCGGGCCGGCCGGACCGGCCGGTTCGGCGGTCCGCGTGGTCCGTCGGGTCTTTTCTTCTTTTCTCGATCGGGTTTCTATCCCCTACGTTTTCGGTTCGACTTTTCGGGTCATTTCTGGGGTTACGATTCCTTTCTAAATTTTATTTTGACTCCAATGAATTTCATATTTGAAATCAAGAATTCGTCGAGTTCGAATCCGTTGGCTTGAATTCGTCGTCATGTGGTTCCCGTGCAATAATTTATCTAATTAATTTATTTCCGACTTCACGGGTTCTTGGAATTAAAATTCTTTTCCTTCTTGAATTTAATTCCAATTCTTTTGGGATTAATCCATGGAATATCTTCGGGCTTCCTTTCCCTCTTTCATCCCATTTCGACTTGACCAAAATTTGGGTTCGAATTCTTTGAATTTATCGGTCACGCCATTTCCGAGCAATAATTTATTGTAATAAATTATTTTCTTCTGGGAAATAAATTTTATTTCGTTTCTTTGGGCGTTGTAAAAACCCCGGGTATTACAGTCTACCCCCCTTAAGAATCAACTTCGTCCCCGAAGTTGCGCCCTCGCTTTCTTTTGGGCTCAATTTAATGTTGGGGTATTTCCATCTACTTTCCACAAGAAATTTATCCCATTCCTTTGAACGTGAATTAAATTTCTCGGGTGTTACATCCTCTCCCCCTTAGGAATCAACTTCGTCCTCGAAGTTGGGCGTTAGCTCCTCGCGAGCTCGGACATTGTTTGGTTGCGTGATTGTATAAGTGTGTGTTGTTGTCTGTTATTATTTGACTGAACCCAGAATTAAAATTTCCAAGTTGCCTACGTACCCTGTGAAGGGATCAAGTCATTACGTAGTTCAAAACAATTTGAATTCGTTTATTTTTGATTGGATACAATTCTTAGAGTCGTACTCAAAAATAAATGTAGTTTGTCGATGCTTGAAAACTTCTTACGGTTACTTGGGCCGAGTGGTCACGTCCTCCCTCTTGTTTATATTTTCTATTCGCGTCCGGCAGTCACGCAGCCGATGACCATGTCGACCGCACCGAAGGCATGCTCCAGGCTGAGGGCATCCTCTCGCATAGTGTGGTTTACCACACTTTGGACATGGTGGCGCATAGTCGCCATGGTTGAAGACTATCCCCTTGTTTCGTCCATTGTCGTTTTGATGTGGTCGGTCCAAGTTTCTACGGGAATGGTCCTTATTCCTCTTGTATCGTCCTTGTGGTCCTTGCTTAGTCCCACCTACCGGTTTCTGTTTCAGTCCTTGAACTCGTGCAACCGCTACTGCACGATCATACACAGCTTGTAGGTCAAGATAGTGCTCGCCCGTGATCACCTCTCTAATAGATAGGTTCAGTCCCGTCTCGAACTTCTGTGCCTTCTCTACGTCAGTTGGCACCAGTCTCGGCGCGAACCGTACCAACTCCTTGAAACGGTTATAGTATTCTTGGACCGTCTTTCCTCCTTGCCTCAGTGTCAGAAATTCCTTATACATAGCATCCTTCATGCTCATGGGATAAAAATGATCCCTAAGCAGATCCGTGAATTCTGACCATGTGTAGGGCTCGTCGCACTCTGCACGTTTCCCTTGGGTGACTTGCCACCAATCATCCGCCTCGCCTCCTAGGTAGTATGAAGCTACGTGAACCTTTTCCCCGTCGGGACACTTTACGGCGTTCAACAGCTTGTCGAACGTCCGTATCCATTCCTCTAGCTGAGTCGGGTCCTCTTCGCCGGCGTAGTGGGGTGGTTGGTAAGGGTTTACCAAGGCTAAGTAGTTGACCCAGGTTACCGGTGGTGGTACACCCGCTTGTGCACGTTGCACTTCAGCATTTCCTAATACTACGAGAACTTCCTCGACAGTCCTTAGACGCTCATCCATATTGTTGGGAACATGAGGCACTCGCCCTTCTATGTTCTGAGGGATCTCATTATTGTTCGGTGTGTTGGGGAGGTCAGCGTTAGTGTTGTTTGGGATTTCCTTTCTCGATTTTCCCTTAGGTGCCATTCTCTGTTACCAACACACGTGAAGATGAGTTTCTAATCTAAGGCAAGTTAGCGTTCAAGAAAATCTATAAGGTAGGATTGGAAAGAGGTAATAGATAGGAGAATGCTAAACTTAGGTGATCAAATTATAAGACTGAGGCAGAATTAGTTTAAAGCAAATGCTTCTAAGTCAATGTCATAACCAATTTGAAGGTAAGAGTTTTGACACTGTTAATTCACAAAAAAAAAAAAATTAGCGCGATATTCATGTATGTATGTATGCGAATGCATGTATGCTTTATACAATGCTACCCCAACCCCGAAAAATATTTTCGTGACTTTAAAAACTTGTTAGAAAAATTTCTATGCATATGTAAATATTTCCCATGGGTTTAAAATAAATTTTGTTCCATGGAAATAAAACTTAAAATTTAAAAATAATTATAATGGTACTTAAAAATTTATAAATAATATTAATATTTGTTTAAAAATCCTTGGCCTCTATATTGGCCAAAATAATAATAATTTAAAAATATTTCCGGGCTCTGATACCAACTTGTAACACCCCGGATTTGATAACCCAGGCCGAGGTGTCACCGCCGCATTCCCCCAGCAAGACACGGCTTCCCGAGCTCGCTAAGGGATTGCAAGGCTTGTGGGTATGCAAAAGATTTAAAACATTCAAGATATAGTCCGGAAATTTATAATACTTAAAACGATAGCAGTAATCATCATACGCGAAAAGTAAATAGAGTAAATGCAGCGGAAAGTAAATCACGGCCAACATGGCCAAATCCTCGGGTTTAACAGACCCGGTAAAACAGTACTATGATGCAGAAAGCGAAAATGTTCATAATTATTTCCCCCCAAGTGCATGCGTATGCGTCACTCGACATACTCTGTAAAAGAAAATGACAACGGTTGTCAGTATAAAAATATACTGAGTAAGTTAATCCCTAACTAACAAATAAAAGAGGTTACAAGTGTTTAAAACTAAAGATTTCGCTTATCGTACGAGGATTTAAAAGTACATGATTTATTAGCAGCGGAAAATTATGATTAAAGAACTTAATTTAAAAAGCGAAACTTAAAGCATAATTTAAGGTGCATAAAATTTAAATACGTAATTAAAGACAGGATAAATACGATTTAAGCATAATGAATCACTCACACAAGTCTTTTACTTTTCATCCCGTAAACTAAGAAGAGGACACCACACAAGGGAGATCACTAACGAGGCAATCTCGAAATCATGATCAGTTAGCCGGTGAACCGGCGGCCGCAGCCATATCAGTATTGACTGCCGTTTTGGCTAGCCATGTGTATCTACCGTCAATTTGACAGGCATGTATATCAACTGTCGTTTGACAGGCCTTTCAAACGGTTTCACTACCACTCGGGCAGGCCGTGTATTTCCCACTGCCGATTTGGCAGGCCATGTGCACAACTGCCGTTTTGGCATATAAAGGAGACCACTAACGAGGCAGTCCAAACAATGGGAGACCACTAACGAGGCAGTCTCAAAGATAATGATAGCATGAAGATCGGCTCAGCCTAGTGAATGGGATTTTTCGAAAGTTCGTATTTCAAAGTTATCAAAGGATCGATATCGCGTTTTCATAGTTCGAGTTTTCTCAAGTTCGAAAAATCCTATTCGAGGCAGTTCACGCCTTTCTTAATTTAAAATTCGCTTTTCCTTCAAAAATTCTGAAACTTGGCCAGTAATTCAAAAACACACACACGAACAACTTTCATGTTTTAAGTTTTTGGAAATAAGGTTCCGAAGTGAGTTAAAATTTGAGTTTATTGCAAAGAATAATTTACGTCTTAAAAACTGTTGTCGTCACAGGTTCGTGTAACGCCGATTAAAAATTCATTTCAAAACCAATCGATGTGAAATTTTTTACAGTAACTACACGACACATCAAGGAACAACTTTCATGTTTTAAGTTTTTGGAAATAATGAATTCTTGGTACTCAAAAATCGTGTGTAACTCTCTGCACACTCATGGCCTTGAAAACGAATTCAAAACAGTTTCAAAAACTTGGCCGTTTGACATATCAAATGAACACCAAAATTCGTGAAATTTTGTAGGCATAATCTAGACACAATTATCTACAACTTTTGTTTAGGAATGCAAAGTTAAATCATTCGAAAAATGGGTGAAAAACATGCATCAAGTTGAATGAAGAAATCTGTCACAGTTTTAAACGGTTCGGTTCAATACAGAAAGTTCATGGCGAAAATTGGGATAGCAAAACTTAATGTCAATGGCTGAAATTTGGACACAAGATAGATGAAGGTGTTAGGAACAACTTTTATGTTGAAAAGTTTTCGGTTTGAATTCCCGAAGGTCGAGTTTTTGGCGAGTCTTTAAAATTGGACGAAAATAGGGTTTTTGAAAACCGATTTTTGTTACAAGCCTATATCTCGAAATTTAAACAACAAACAACCGCAAAAATTTGTGAGTAAGGTGTTAACTTACTTAGAATGAGGATAGGGTTGCTGGATTGGGTTTCCGGACGTCCTAGGGTCGCGACGAACGGCCAACTTCTCCGATCGCTTTTTGTTCGTTTTCCGACGGGAAATCATAGGGAGGAAAAAGGGTTAGAATGGGAGTTTCTGAGATATATGGACGAATTAAAACTTTGTACAATAGCTTACCAAGAGTCTAGAGGGCAGGGCTTGGTTCCTTTCGCCTTGCCGTCGCCGGAATATTTGCCGGAAAGTGAGTTCGGAGAGGTTTCGACTTGGAGAGGGATATTGGAGGTGGCTAGGGTTTGTTTTCTGGAAATTATGGGGGAGGGGCGGCCACACAGCCTCTATAACCTTCCCCCATTGCCTTGATCCGTTTTCCCTTGATAGAGGACGGATTTTTGGCAAGAAAATCACCATGGATGGAAAGTTTACACCTCCTGCACCTCTGGCGCGCTGGTGACGCGCACATAGGCCTTTGTCCGCGCGGAGCACGCGTGGTCTGCCCTGGAGTCGCGACTCCTCCATCCGCGCGGTGGCCGCGCGGCGGCGCGCGGAGAGCGCGGGCCGGCCGGACCGGCCGGTTCGGCGGTCCGCGTGGTCCGTCGGGTCTTTTCTTCTTTTCTCGATCGGGTTTCTATCCCCTACGTTTTCGGTTCGACTTTTCGGGTCATTTCTGGGGTTACGATTCCTTTCTAAATTTTATTTTGACTCCAATGAATTTCATATTTGAAATCAAGAATTCGTCGAGTTCGAATCCGTTGGCTTGAATTCGTCGTCATGTGGTTCCCGTGCAATAATTTATCTAATTAATTTATTTCCGACTTCACGGGTTCTTGGAATTAAAATTCTTTTCCTTCTTGAATTTAATTCCAATTCTTTTGGGATTAATCCATGGAATATCTTCGGGCTTCCTTTCCCTCTTTCATCCCATTTCGACTTGACCAAAATTTGGGTTCGAATTCTTTGAATTTATCGGTCACGCCATTTCCGAGCAATAATTTATTGTAATAAATTATTTTCTTCTGGGAAATAAATTTTATTTCGTTTCTTTGGGCGTTGTAAAAACCCCGGGTATTACAGAGCATGTAAACTCTTGCTGTAAGTACCTGTCTGTTAAAGGGAACATGGTATAGAGAGCATGAGAATTAGCTAACTGACGGATTATCCCAAGCTAAGATCTGTGTATTAAAATGGAGGTTTAATTGTGTTTCATCTGAATCTTGTCCAATCTTTATTCTTTTCTTCCTGTCCCTTCTGTCACACTTTAAATCTGCTTTCCTAGATTAATGATAGATGGCTTAGTATAATTTTAACCGCTTTCTTAGAATAACTTTATTGCTTTCTTAGATTAAATTTAATTCGCTTTCTAGAATAATTTTATCTGCTTTATTTTGATTGCTTTCCTAGCTCAGTTTAAATTCTGTCAAGTAGTTGTTAGTCATTTCACAAACTTGAATTGAGTAACCGAGTGGAAAATCTTAGTAAACGACGTGGGCCCTGCTTCTATCGCACATCCTCCAGTGAACGATCCGGTCTTACTATAAATTACTGCAATTTTTGACACCGTGCGCTTTCGGGGGCACAGTTTCTTAACACGAGCAATAAAAACATGACTACTTATGAATATATCCCTAATCACATCTCCGCCATCATAAATTGGTTTCATTAAATAAAACCTAAACCAGGATCATGATTTTTCGGAAAATACTCATGTAGTGGGAATCTGTCAAAAGTTTCATGGCAGGAAATTTTATGGCAAGAATTGATGAGAAGTATCATGGCATATTTGCCGGGGATCCTCAGTGTGACAGGCTGAAGGTCAACCTATCCCGGCTATGCCATGAGATTTGTCAACAATTCATGACAGAGAGGACCACAGCGCCATTTGAAACCAAAGCACCACACTTGAGTAATAAAAAGACTAATAATCTTGATATATCCCTAAACCCTTTCCCGTGAATCATAACTCTTTTCTTTTAATAAATCTAACCTGGTATAATTTAAGAAAATGCTCGTGTTGACGAAATTGTCAAAAGTTTCAGAGGCCGGTTCGGGAAAGATTGCAGTGGTCAGAACGACGCCATCCAACGCCTCAACCTAGAACCACGGAGCTTAGACCTGCTCAGACGAGGAATCAGCTTTCGACCTCCAGAGACAAAGGCAGAGCGGTCACAGCAGCCGAATCCAGTGAAGGAAAAAATGCAAATGAATCCTGGGCAGATAAATTCATGGAGAGGATTAGTCGCATGGGTGATCCGGGGACCGCCAGAGAAATGGCCATGATGAAGGTTCTCACCAGGTTCTTTGCTTACATAGCGGCCCATCAGGCCGGTGAATGTGGAACTGAACGCGACAGTTACGAGAGATTCATGACCTATTGCAGACACCTTGATAAAAAAGCAGAGAAGCAGCCTGAGGTACAACCAATCAATGAGGTGTCGCAAGTACACTTCGGTACGGTCACTTCCAAAGATGTGGAAGCCGCCATGGAGGCTAGTCAAGGGAAGCCTAAAGTCGGTATAAATGCTATAGGTGTCATGACTGAAGATCTTGACATGCTAGATGGTATGGAGCTCGATGAGGAAAACCACCTTGACATGGAAGAGACGAACTTGGATGATGCCTTCTGGGTTGGTCTAGAAAACGAACTCAAGGCAGCGGGCTATGAGTATGGACAAGAGGAAGAGCCAATGGATCCTGCTGTGCCAATGCAAGTAGTAGGATTGGCCGCGGACGAGGAGATAAGCGATGTTGAGTCTGAAGTGTGGGATGAGGAGGAACCATCATTTGCTAGACTCATTGAGGAGATGGATAAAATGATAGCGGAGCTCTCCCACCCGACCAGGAATCTCCTTGAAGAGTTGGGTGGCCAGTCTGCTCAAGGGCCAATGTTTCCACAGTTCGCCAAGCCGGAAACGACCCAGACTAGGCAGTTGAAGCCGTTGTACATCAAAGCTCATATTGACGGGCGTCCGATAAACAGGGTGTTTGTCGACAATAGGGCAGCAGCAAATGTGATGCCAATGTCCACTCTAAGGAAGATCGGTAAGAGTGAAAAGGACCTCATTCCCACCAGGGTCAGGATGTGCAGTTTTGTGGGAGAAGCCACTCAACCTGCGGGATTCATCACGGCAGACGTTACTTTGGGATCCAAGACAATCAAAGTAGCGTTCTTTGTGGTAAAGTCGAGAACTTGTTACTCGGCATTACTGGGACGCGACTGGATTCACATGGCACAATGTGTGCCATCCACCCTACACCAACAGTTGCTTATCTGGAATGATGATCAAGTAGAGCTGGTGGAGGCAGATCCCCAACCTTTCACAGGACACGACCGCAACAACGATGAGGCAGTCTTTTACTTGGAAAATATCCAGCCTGCGTCGGCTCTGATTGGTGTGGACTTAGACCTCGAGTCCATTTACTTCACTTCCAGCAGCTTCAAGCTACATCCGGTAGACGGCCGACATGAGTCCTCAGATTCCACATGATGAATAGCCAGGACATCTATAAAGACTTACTGCAGCGGCTCGTCACCACAGAAATGATGATGGGTGCCGAGGACAAGTCCAAGGGTCTAACTGATAAAAGGCCATCTGAGTGGCCATCTCCTGTGAAGCGGACGCTGCCTAGTCCGGAAGCCAAAGAACCACTTGTGGACATCAACCTTGGAACGGATGCAGAGCCGAAACTCCCCAAGGTAAGCGCTTCATTGCCAGAGGAGGAGCGGCACCAACTAGTGCAGCTGATTCAGAGATACAAAGATTGTTTTGTGTGGCAGTATACAGATATGCCAGGACTCTCCAAGAGAACTCGTGGAACACAAGTTGCCAACTCATCCAAAGTTCAGGCCTCACAAGCAGCCACCTAGACGTTTTGATCTAGACACCATTCCAAAGATAAAGGCCGAGATTGAGAAGCTTCTTAGAGCAGGTTACATTAGAACATGTCGCTATGTAGAGTGGCTTGCTAATATTGTACCCGTTGTGAAGAAAAATGGTCAATTAAGAATATGTATAGATTTTAGAAATTTAAACTTGGCGACACCCAAGGATGAGTATGTAATGCCTATGGCCGATATGCTTGTTGATGCGGCCGCCGGCTACAAATTTTTGTCATTAATGGATGGTTATTCTGGATACAACCAAATCTTTATTTCTGAAACTGATGTGCACAAAACTGCTTTTCGTTGCCCGGGGCCTGTCGGCATCTTCGAATGGGTGGTCATGCCTTTTGGCTTGAAGAATGCCGGGGTAACATACCAAAGGGCCATGAACATGATTTTTCATGATCTAATTGGCCACATGCTTGAATGTTACATTGATGACATCGTAGTCAAATCATGTGAATTTGGCCAGCACTTGGCCCATCTGGAGGATGCCTTCGTCCGAATGAGGCAACATGGATTGAAAATCAATCCAGCTAAGTGTGCCTTCGGAGTGGCAGCAGGGAACTTCTTAGGTTTCCTGGTGCATGAGAGAGGCATCGAGGTAGATCACAACAAGGCCAAGGCCATCCTGGAAGCCCGCGCACCATCCAATCTCAAGGAGTTACAGTCACTGATCGGCAAGATTAACTTCCTAAGGAGATTCATTGCTAATGTTGCAGGGAAGATGAAAGCGTTCACTACCTTACTTAAAGAAAGAAAGAACGAAACATTTCTATGGACAGCTGAACATCAAGCGGCCTTTGAAGAAATAAAAAAAGGTTGGGCAACCCTCCAGTGCTAGTGCCACCAAGGCATGAAGTGCCGCTCAAGTTATATGTGTCAGCCTCCGAAGAATCCATCGGGTGCCTATTTGCACAAGATGATGAGAACGGCAGGGAAAGGGCTATCTACTACCTTAGCAAAACTCTACAAGGGCCGGAGGTGAGATACACTGCACTAGATAAACTATGTTACGCTCTAGTGTACTCCTGCAGTAAATTAGAACATTACATGCTGCCAAGGACAGTCCAAGTGGTGGCACCATTCGATTTGGTAAGGACATTTCTGCATAAGCCGGCGTTGAAAGGTCGCCAAGCTAAATGGGCTATGAAAATCAGTCCATTCACTCTTGTGCACGTCCCTCAGAAAGCGGTCAAGGGCCAAGCTTTACTGATTTCCTAGCTCAACATCCCTCATTAACCGTGCCAGAGGATCCCATAGAGGTATCCTTCATAGGATTCGAACCGTGGGAACTGACCTTCGATGGATCTTGTCCAAGCAGCGGCTCGGGAGCCGGTATTATAATCACTAGCCCTTTAGGACATCATTGGAAGCTGGCTCGAGAACTGGAGCCGGGCATCACCAACAATCAAGCGGAGTATGAGGCACTAATATTCGGCTTGGAGACAGCATTACTCAAGGGTGCAAAATCCATTACAATTTTTGGAGACTCCCAAGTCATCCTAAAACAACTAACAGGAGAATACGAATGCAAGAGTCCAAGGCTAATTAAACGCTATGAGACAGCGTTAGAACTCTTGAACAAATTTTCGGACGTCACCATCACCCACGTGCCTAGAAGTCAAAATCAAGAGGCCAACGAAGCTGCCCAACTCACTTCAGGATGGCAGACTAGTCGCCCTAGGGGGGCACCATGCATCGCCGCCATCGCAAGTGAGTCTGAAGACCAACAAGGAATCCAACCCCAACATTCCAATGATGATTGGAGGACTGAAATCACACGATACCTGGAGAATCCATCATCCAGAGGAGACAGTTCGCTAAAAATCAAATCTTTACGATACACATTGATAAATGGCGAGTTATTCCGAAGGGCGGTCGATGGATTGCTGCTCAAGTGTGTAGGTCCCGAAGAAGCTAAGCTAGTAATGGGAGAGGTCCACGAGGGGATATGTGGTTCCCATCGAGCAGGGCCTAGCATGAGATAGAGTATTCATCGCCATGGGTATTTCTGGCCAACCATCATGGAAGACTGCATCCTCTATGCTCGAGGTTGCGAGACCTGTCAGAGACATGGGCCAATTCAAAGAGTACCGGCGGAAGATTTGCATACAGTCATCAAGCCTTGGCCATTTCGTGGCTGGGGGATGGACATCATTGGGAAAATTCATCCGCCATCGTCTAAGAACCACGCATTCATACTGGTGGCCACTGATTACTTCACCAAATGGGTAGAAGCATGGCCAATGAGGAAGATAGACCAGAACGTTGTAATTAAGTTTGTAACTGAAATCGTACATCGATTTGGAATACCCCAAACAATCACTGCGGATCAAGGGACCGTGTTCACTGGTGAAAAGTTCTTAGCTTTTGCTAAACAATTCGGGATTCGCATATATCACTCCACCCCATACTACCCCCAAGCAAACAGTCAAGCCGAAGCCACCAATAAGATCCTGATAGGTATGATTAAGAAGGCAGTAGGCGAAAAACTAAGGAAATGGCATGAGGCGTTATCAGAGGTCCTATGGGCTTACAGAAACTCTAAGTCGGCAGCCACTGGCTGCACACCATACTACCTGACATATGGTCATGACGCCGTTCTACCTTTAGAGATCACAATCCCTTCTCTAAGAGTGGCCCAGCAGCATCACTTAGATTTAACTAAGTATGATGAGGCCATGTTGCAAGAGTTGGAAACAGCAGATGGCGACAAGCTTACCGCTCTGGAAAATATCCATCGCCAAAAGATGAGGATGGCGAGACATTACAACAAGAGGGTTCGAGGCAAAACCTTTAGCGAAGGAGACCTAGTATGGAAGGTGATTCTACCCTCGGGGGTGCGTGACAATGAAACAGGCAAGTGGTCTCCAAATTGGGAAGGACCATTCATTGTTACGCAAAGACTACTTAATGGTGCATACAAACTGATGGACATCAATAGCCAAGAACACAAACAGAGTATAAATGTAAAATATCTCAAAGTGTTCTATCCATCAGTGTAGGAATCTGAGTAAGAAACATAAGTGCATCAAAAGTGGCCAAGTCACAAGCTCGGCCAAAGAGAGTAACAGTAATATCCCAAAGTAAAGGCAAGAGTTGCCCACCACAAAGCCGATGGGCTGACCCAACTGAAAATAAAGTAGTGCTAGAAACTAAGAAGGAGGCTGCATACCATCACCAAGTATACGCCGACGCATGAGGACCCACTGGTCACGAGTACGCTCGAACATGTCTGTCAGACGGAGAAGTGCGGCCGCCGAAGCACGAGCGCGAACGGACAACCGAAGCCGACGAGTCCGAACTCCCGATAACTCAGCCGATAGATCATGCTCATCTGTGGCTAAACGACCATAGGAAGTCTCCAACTCAGCAGCTCGGGAAGAAATGTCAGCTAAGACAGGCTCCAAGGTAGCAAGCTCCTCATTGGCCTCCTGGATGGTGCGCCTCCTCTCCAGAATGATACGCTCTGCCTCCTCAATATCCTGCTCCGCTCGCGTAATAACACCCTCAAGATGAGACCTGCGAATCTCTCTAACTCCGCGGTCAGCAGACAGCTGCTCGCGCTGGGGGTGGATGGTCTCTATCTGAGAACAAACATCGCGATATCGCGCCTCGAGATCATTGAGCAGCGTCAGATCCTGGGCGGACTGATCCGCGGAGCTACTAAAAGCGGGATAGGAAACAGCTAAATCAGCGATGCGCTCTGAAAAGCCAAGAAAGTCAACATCCTCAGTGAAAGCGGGAACTGCGCTAACATCGTCCAGCAGACGATCAAGACTAGAAAACACCTCGGTGGAGAGTCGATCAATATGGGTGGATAGAAGGCGGTCAAACACCTCACATGATGAAACGACAACCCCGTCAACAGGGGCAGGCGCTGAAGGGCCTAATAAAGAGGTCGCTAGAATTGAGGAACGAGCCATGGGTACCTGAGGACAACTTTACATGAATATATGACCAAGAAATTCTAACAACCTCAAAGGATGAAACGAAGCATACTTGAGGAGGCAGCGCGACCGAATCAACTGAAGTAGCATGAGCAGCGGTGACAGAATGAGCTGCCTGATCCATGGGAACCTAGAGAAGGAAACCTTAAAGCATGTCCTTAAGAAGAAATAAAAGAAAGTAAGGGTACCGATAAGGAATACCTGAGAAGTCACTGAAGGGCCAGCCTGACCAGTCTTGGAAACGTGATCCGCAGCCTGAATAGTGTCTGCAGGAGGAACCTGGAGGACAGCTATCCTTAGAATACCTTGCTTAAACAAAATAAGCAGAAAAGGAGAAGGAACATAACCAAAAAGTACATGAGAGACCAGATCGTGGTCATGTGAGCCAACTGCGTCGTCAGTCTTAGAGGAATGTGGATCCGCCTAGACCATTAAGAGGAGAGTCATTACAATACTAGAGGTAATGAGAATAAGAGACCTAAGGTGGAAAAGCATACCTGGTCGACAGCAGTAGTCGAGGGATCATCGATACCGGTCACCGCGGCACCTGTCTGATACTTGGGATCGTCGCAGCCATGAAGGATGATATAATCAGCACGAGCTAACATCTCCTCCAGGGATGAGGAAGGCTCATCAGAAGGTCTACCAAGAGAGGATGAATACCGGGAGTCGACAGCCACAAAAACATCAGCGGTGGGGTCATCTGCCTTACCGTGATCATCATCACAAGGGGGATCTACCGACTCATCCTCATCACTGCCGACATCACCCGCGTGATCCTCCTCATAATCAGAACATGATACGTCATCACTGGAATCCGCCTCCTCCTCATCAGGACCAGACTGCTCGCCGCTGGCTGGAGCATCATCATCACTTGCCTCATCATCAACTGTGGTTAGAGAAACAACATTAAAAAACCCAACGTTGTTGTATGAAATGCTATATTGACAATAAAGTGATTCAACATACCTCTTCGGCGCTTGCGGGAAGAAGAGACTGACCCGGACTTGGACTTCGTGGAAACACTGCGAAGGGCAGAAGCACGGGACCGACGCGAAGGAGCTGAGTCTCCGAAATGAGCTGTCAGCTGGTCATATGGCGGCAAAATAGAAGTGATATACGGCGTCCACCACGCCATAAAACCAGCCGCAAGCGATCCCGATGGAGTAAAGGGGAGATAGCTGGAAAGCGTCAGACGAGACGAAAAAGCCACCACATCCCTAATAGCCACGGGTGTCAACCTATCCTTCCTAGTGAAACGAGTCGGCCAATTCACTCTGCGAGGAAGTCCAAGGTGACAGCCAAACTGACGAGCAAGCAGGTGAGGGCAGTACGGCTCAGCTATGAAAGGATTATAAGCGTCAGTCCTCTTCACCCCACTCAAAAGCATGTGAGGCTTCATACTGATGTTCCAAGTAGATTCCCCGTGAAGGCCTCGTGGCTGAACAGGATGGCACACCAGTGTAGACAGCAACCGTGAAATGGAGGCATACACAAATAAGTCATTGTAAGACGGCCGATAATGATAGAACCAATGGATAACCCCTAGACCATCTCGTCCCAGAAGGCCGTCCCGGCTGATCCTCACAGACTGAGCGGCCAATATCCTACCTAACGGATCACCCTCCGAAATCTCCTGCAGACTAGGGCGTAATACACCGGTGAACAACTGGGGAAAATATAGCTGAATCCATAACTGTAAGAACCATAGCGGCCCAGAAGTCGTGGTAGAGGGATCTCGTCCAGTGGCCAGCTTATCAGAAAGCTTAGCCATGCCGCTAAACAGAGTGCCGAGGAAATATGAGCCTATAGCTCGAGTCTCCGTACTCATAAATCCTAAGACAAGGGGGAGTGCAGTACGTAGAACAGTACGTGCACTGGAACAAATAACAAATCTGCTGAACCATAATAAAAGAAAGGCTACGTGCTCATCTCGCGTGGAGGGATGAAGCCCTGACGTCTTGTTGTGCACAATATAAGCCGAATATCGCCTGGCCTTTTTGCCCGTAGGGCAAATCGCCGCACCAAGTCTAGAGTCATCGACACCAGACTGTGTCAACTCCGCTCCGACCACGCGAAGCCCCGTGATCATCACCACGTCAAGAAGTGTAGCGCCAATGAATCCACAAGGAAGCTGGAAAGCATTGACAGTGGAGTTCCAGAAACCCAGAAGATAGTAAAGCAAGTGATGGTCTATCACCACAGGCTTAGTGGATAGAAGGATGGCCTCATCAATCCCCCACTAGCGCCACTCGGAAGCACGACCCGCCATCCGACGCACCCATGAAATATACTGGCCCAGACTGCTATCACCGTCAATCTCAGTCCTAGGGGCTTTAGCCTTTGACCTAGAGGTAGAAGTGCCACACTACTGAGGCTGAGATTTAATGGTTTTAGTATGAGACACAAAGGCACTGGTAAAGGCGGCCTGGGTGATAGGTGACTTGCAGGATAAAAACTGTCTCGACCCATCCGCGCGCTCAGGCGTACTATGGAACGGCCGCAGAAAAAGCTCCGATTCCTGCCAACGATCGAAATCATATGCCTCATCATCAGAATCCGGATGAGCGGACGCTGCACGCCCTGCAGAAAAGAAAAGCAAGCATGAGTTTAAGGGAGGCGAACATAGGCCACAAAACAAGCAGGGTAAGGCAAGGCAAACCTGAATCGTCGGAGGAGGAGCTAAAGTGACGGCCTGAGTGGTACTAGGGGTGGCGGCCTGAACGACTATCTGAGGCTGAGTGGACCTGGCAATGTCCTGTACCATATAGAGTTACCCGGATAAGTCAAGAGGTTAACAAGGTTCAAGTTAACATAAGGTGCCAATCAAGCCATTCCAACCTAAAAAGCCATGCCGCGAGACGACGAGGCAGCAAACCCTGTCAAGAGGGTGGCGGCCGGGCAGAGAAAGTGGTGGCCTGCCCTGAAGAGGACGGCGGTTGGTGGCTCTGGGCGGCCTGAGCCGATGGGGTGGCGGCTGGTGTCCCCTGGGTGGCGGCAGATGACGACTCGGGGTGACTATCAATAGCGGCCTGAGCCAAAGGAGGGGCGGCCGGCATGGTCTCGTTTACTAAATCCTATATCGTGTATGGGAAACGGAAAGAAACAGCTATAATCAAAACTAGCCCACCTAAACAGGGTTCTCTATGGATTAGCAGGGTTCCTAAGTTCTATAAAGCCCTATGGCATAGTTATCTGAATCCTATGTCATAAGCAAAGTGCGGGATCCTAAATCAGTTGCAAGGTTAGAGAGACAGCTCTGATCAACATAACAAGTCAAGTATGGTTCCCTAAGCTTTGTGGCGTAAACAAGGATTTGTGAGGTGATGCTCACCAAGGATAGGCGACAATAAAGTGAATGAATTAATGTTGCTAGATCCTACGTCATCAAACATATAGGTAATGAACATCGGAAACACATTCGAGCAGTGAATTTAGCAAAACCAAACATGAATTCAGCAAAATCAAGAGAAGCAAGCAAGTTCATAAAATCCAGTCATAAGTCACCATACAATCTAGCAAGGCCAAAATCATCAAGTCATCCATCTATAATCCTCTCTTAACACCAAAATGAATGTAACAGAACAAAGATCAAGGATAGCGGACTGACCTGATCCATGAAGTAGATGATACTTCAAACAGAAGTGGCGGCCTCCGGGAGGTGCCAGGACGTAGTGGCAGCGGCGGCCTCTCCGATGGTGGCCGCGCGTGAAGAGGCGGCCTCTCCGATGGTGGCGGGTTCGCGTGAAGAGACGGCCTCGCGCGAAAAGGGGAGAGAAGCCAAAGTAATTGTGGTGGCGGATTCTCACGCTGAGTGGCGGCCTCCTCAAGCTCTCAAGTGGTGCGGCCTCCAAGCTATCACGGATGGCGGCCTTCGAAGTCCGAGGGAGAGGGCGGCTTCCAAACTTCTCCGGGGCTGGCGGCCTCTAGGCGAAAGAGGGCGGCCAAGGCGGGCGGCGGCCTAGTAAGTGGCGGCCTCAGGTGGCGGCCTACGGCGAAGGTGGCGGCCTCCAGCAGCGGCGGCCTCCGGATGCAGCAGGCGGCAGCTTCGGAAAAGGGAGGGCAGGCGGCCTGGCTCAAAGGGCGGTGTTCGGCGATGATCACGACGGCAGTTTCCTGGCGACGACTCCCCGGCGGCAGCCTCCCGGCGGGCGGCTTCCTGGTGGCGGCGGCCGAGCAATGAGAAAGGGGGAAGGAGAGAAATTTGGAAAGTGGGTGAAAGGTTTGGGAACTTCCCAAAACTTGAGGAATGATGCCTTTTATAATGGTAGGGTTTCAAACTCTAATGGGCTTTAATGGGCCTCGAAAACCTTAGATCAAGCGCGCAAGTTTGTCTTAAAGTGCTAATCAGACAAAATGCGAGGGGGGCATCTGTTAACCCAAAAAAATATGGAGCCCATCTCTATGGTGAAGGCCCATCTGTTTTCGGTTGCCCGGCCCAGTCAAAAATATATCCGGAAGAAAGACGCGTAGCATATATCCGGAGGTGGATGTGTGGCCCAGTCCAGAAGAGGGGTTCAAGGCCTGGTATGTGAAGAAGTCCTCAAGGTTGAGGCTTCACACAAAATCAAACATATCCAGATGAGGCGAGGTGCCAATAGATCATGGCGAGGTGCCAGGGAAATAAATCATGGCAAGGTGCCAATAAATCATAGCGAGGTGCCAATAAGGAAACAAATTATGTTCCATGGAAGCAAATCATGTTCCATGGAAACAGATCATGGCAAGACAGTCGAATGAAGGAGGCTTCACCATTATCTAAGGAAACAAATCTAGAGACGGATCGGAGGAGCGTCCATAGTTCAAATTTGAGGGAGGCTTCACCATTATATAAGCGCAAGTGGCCTCGCAAGCAAAGACACCTCCAACACTTCGAGAGAGCTTTTACTTATTTTTCCTGCATTTTACTGTTTTCTGTTCTTAAATTCTTTTACTGCTTTCTTTAAATTCCTGTATTCGTTTTTCTAGTTTTTCCTGTAATCTTTCCTCCTAATTCACAATAAAAGAGAGATACTTTCCTCCCAAAATTTCACTGTTAACAGGAAGAAAAATTGCAATCAATTAGAGATTCATTGGATCAAAGCTCTTCCAAAAATTAGAGCTCTGAAGTCGGCATTTTTAGAGATTCATTGGATCAAAGCTCTTCCAAAAAAAAAAAAAAATTAGAGATTCATTGGATCAAAGCTCTGAAGTCGGCATTTTTAGAGGCAAAAAGTGTGGCACTTGCATATGTAGGAGGAAACTGTACATCGGTTAATTTCTATTGGTTCCCATTGTGATTATTTTTCATTTATTGATTTACCTTCATTGGTTCTCTTCACTCCCGAATATCTCCAACACATTATGATCCATGTGTGATGAATTGAGACTCACATGCAAATAGATTTGGCGAAACAAGGAACTGGGTATTGTACACATAGTGTACATTAGTTAAGCTTATACTTGAAGTGAATTCTTTGTTGTGTAAAATATTTTGAATATGGCCGTATTAGTGGAATTTTTATTTTATTATTTTTTTGTTTTATTTTTATTTTTAGATTATACTTTTTGGGTGAGAATTTGTGCCCATGACTCAGTTTGTGCTATTTTTCGGTGGAGATTGTTGGAATGATATCTAATGTGAAAATTTAAATTTATTCTGAGTATTTTGTATTCCTTCATTTTTTGAATACAGATGGGATACGGTACAGACTCATATTTGGTCTGTACATGCAGGCCACACAGCAGAACACAAAACCGTTCCAAAACCTTCCAAAACTCCAAACAAAACTGTCCTACTCTCCCCACCAAAACTCCCCACGAAAACTGTCATCATTCCCCCACAAAAACTGTTATCCTCCCCACCCAATACCATCATATTCTCCACCCAAATTCTCTGAAACCTACCGGCTACAATCACTCTCCGCTTGTACTCCGACAAATCTTTGATGGCCGAAATGGTAAATCTAAACATCCCACCACCGGATGAAGAATTTACGGAAGAATCCATGCCGGAAAATTGCATGGAAATCACATGGATGAAGAACTTTCGGGTGCAATCTCAGGGGGGTGAGTTTCGTGATTCATCCGGTCTATACAGGTATGTGTGATGCGTAGTCCTATCTATGTGATGTCTGCAAGTATTGCATGTGATGTATACGTCATTTCATGTGATGGGAGACTAAAAGTGATGTATAGTTCATCCGTTCTCATTTAGTTGAGATATTTACACAATATTAACTATTAATTGAGTAATTTTGATGAATTTTTTTAAACATAGTTACATAAGAAAAAAACATATTCAATTAAGATCTTGTTAGATTCGTCTAATCACGTAGTTTTAGAATATCAAATTTTTATAATTTTTACTTATATACAATATGAGTTATTATTGGTTAAAAACGTTTATTGAATTGCGTAAAATATTGAAATGTTGCAGTTATTTAAAACCATATGTAAGTATATAAGAATAACAACCATGGTTAAAGGTGGTTACGTGTTGCAATGTGTATCTGTATTATGTGATGCCTGCATATGTTTCATGTGATGTGTACGACATTTTATGTGATGAGAGACTAAAAGAACTGTGTATATCCCAATAATATATGTCTAATCTCTATGTCCAAACATTACAATTTTAATACATAAAGTCTGCACCTAAAGGTGCCTGCACCCTAACCACTTCCTTTTGAATAGTTATAAAGCAATGCACTTGAAACACTTTCCCCGAAAATAATTGTTGATGGGATATTAGTTATCCCACATAAATGTCCTAAATAAGATTACTTCTCATATATGTCTTTATTTCATATATATGGTAGGAGTATATTTTTACTGATTAGTATCATTTCTTATTGATTCATTTGTATACCTAATAATGTCCGAATATTTTCATTTATTCATTTACAATCCGGCCACCCTTACTAAATTGTAAACATATTTATGTATTGAATACTATGATCAATTCAATAGACTACATAAACAACAAAGCCATACGGGTATTCCACTATGTCTTTAAAACAATTACAGTAATTTATAATCAATAGATTTTCACCAACTATTGGCCAACCCTGAATTCATTAGAGATTGTCCATACGTATTGAGTTAGCTCCTCTTTGGAACATAAAAAAGTCAAATCATATGGTGAATTGCTTTAGCATTTTGAATATGAAATGAAAGCTGAACTGGGAAGAAAAAAAGTTAAAAAATTAAAAAACACACACAAAGGTGAATGCCAACAATCATTGAAGGCAAAAAGACCAATCAAGGCCGTTAATTGATGGATAACGAAAATCTATTATACGGAGTATTACATAGTATCCATTCGTCTTTTATTTATTTTGTTTCTTAACTTAAAAAATGATTATATTTATTTATTTATTTATAGGAAAAGAAAGCCACCACTGTGCGCAGCGGAACTAGTGTATATAGACATAGAAATTATTGCGTGAACTGTCGTCCATACTCCCTAAGCACTTACAATCTCATGAAGACCCAATGCTACAAGGCTACAGGCAATTCAACATCGCCGTATCGGGAAACCCTTCCCAGCAATTGCTTAAACTCAACTGCCTTCTCAAGGACTTCGTCAATGGCGCCCAATTCTCCAACGCTCTCCATCTTTTCTACGAAATCCACTCCTCCCACCACCTGCAACCTGATCACTACACCGTCTCCACTGCCCTGACCGCCTGCGCCAATCTCCTGGATTCCGTAGCAGGATCCCAGCTCCACGCCCACTCCATCCATTCCGGCCTCAAATTCTTCCCCCACGTTGCGAATTCTCTCCTTTCCCTATACGCAAAATCGCGGGACCTGGCTTCAGTGAAGAGAGTTTTTGGCGAGATACAGAACCCTGACGTATATTCACGGACGACATTGCTATCCGCCTGTGCGAAGTTAGGAGAAGTGGAGTATGCAGTTCAACTGTTCGACGAAATGCCTGAGAAAAGTTTGGCTCTTTGGAATGCGGTGATCACAGGGTGTGCTGACAATGGTTATGATGGGATTGCATTCGATCTATTTCGCGAAATGCATCGATTCGGTGAGAAGTCGGATAATTATACCTTTGCTAGTGTTCTGAGTTTGTGTTCATTGGAGAAGTTTGCATTTGGGAGGCAATTGCATTGTTTGGTTCTGAAGACTGGATTTTTGCGGATGACATCGGTGGTTAATTCGTTGCTTACTATGTACTTTAATTGTTTAAGTGCTGTAGATGGTTATGCTGTATTTGAAGAGGTAGGTCGGGAAGTGGGAGACACGATAACTTACAACGCGATAATAGCTGGTTTGGTTAGCATGGAAAGATATGAAGAAGCTTTGTTGATGTTTAAAGATAAACTGACTGTCGGTATGAACCCAACTGAGTTGACATTTGTAAGCGTAATGGGAGCGTGTTTTTGCTCCAAACTTGCTGATCAACTATATGGGCAAGCCATAAAGATGAGGTTTGGAGACTGTACATCGGTGAACAATGCAGCAGTAACCATGTATTCTAATTGCCGGAACATAAATGCAGCTAATTTGGTTTTTGAACGATTAGGAGAAAAGGATACCGTGTCATGGAATGCAATTATAGCAAGCTATGCTCAGGAAAATTTGCCCGATGATGCAATCTCTGCGTATATTCTGCTGCAAAGGGACAGCATTCATCCAGACGAATTCACAATCGGAAGCTTATTGGCAAGTGCGAGATCAATAGAGGTTGTCGAAATGATTCAAGCAAGTGTATTGAAAAATGCCCTCATTTCGAGGGTTGAAGTGATGAATGCATTACTTACAGCTTTATCTAGAAATGGCGCAATGGAAAAATCCAGGGATATGTTCTGCAGCATGCCTACTAGAAACTTGATATCTTGGAATGCTTTGATTTCAGGGTTCTTACTAAACGGTTTGCCAGCAGATGGTTTGAATCATTTTTCGAAATTGCAGGAATTGGGGTTGCAGCCAAATCACTACACTCTCAGCCTTGTGTTGAGCATTTGTTCAAGCACTTCAGATCTCCTGCACGGAAAACAGGTCCACGCGCACATACTAAAGTTTGGCCATTTCCACAATACATTACTCGGTAATTCCCTTATCGCCTTGTACTCAAAGTGTGGGGCACTAGATTTGTCAGTGAGGGTATTTCACTGCATGGTTGAAAAAGATACCGTATCTTGGAACTCAATAATCTCTGCCTATTCACAGAATGGAGATGGCGAGGAAGCCATTCGGTGGTTTGAGGTCGTGCGTTGTTCTACCATAGTGAAACTGGATAAGGCGACATTTACTGCCGTCCTTTCAGCCTGCAGCCATTCAGGCTTGGTTGAGGAAGGCGTTCGGATATTCAACTTGATGGTTCACGAGTGTGGCATCCAACCAGAAATGAACCATTTTTCGTGCTTAGTGGACCTGTTCGGTCGCGCTGGATTGCTCGACATAGCTGAGGGGGTAGTCAAGGTTATGGGTGGCGACCTTGATCCTGGCGTTTTGTGGAACTTGTTGAGTGCCTGTGCAGCTCATGGACACCTCCAGTTGGGAACTAGCATCGCCGAGTATCTTGTTGAAACAGAAAAGGATGATCCTGCAATATACGTGCTTTTGTCGAATCTTTACGCCAATGCTGGGAAGTGGGAAGAGTCGGCTAGATTCCGGAAATTGATTGTAGAACATGGTGTGATGAAGCAACCTGGAACCAGTTGGATATTGCCCTGAAACTGGACGTGATTTTGGGAACAAGCCCATCTGCTGGCTTGGAGCAGATACTCCCATGGATGTTTTATCACAAACTTATTGTGGTGTCAACATTTTTCTTGTTTGTGGAAGGGAAGGCTGCATCTCCTCCAGTATCCAAAGTTTTGGAATCCATTCCAGTAAGTTTGTCTCCTGTATTCTGGCTTCTTAAGTGCTTTTGCTTCTGTAATCCAGCAAATATTCTCTCTGTAGGTTAGCAAAATGTGGCATTCCACTATATCATCAGAGTTTCATCTACATTGCATAACCCCTGAAAAGAAAATTAATAAATAAGAATAAAGCGTAGGTTTGAGGCACACAATAGTGTGGAATGCAGCCAGTTTGATTTCTATGCTTGTGCCAAGCTTATAATATTATGAAAGGAAAAAAAAAAGGTTCATGAGCTTCATTTTAAGATGAAGAAGCTGGTATGAGCCTTGTTTAGTTCAAAGAATTACTGGGTGTGGTGAATGAAACTAACTACACATTTCCTGTTCCTGGTTCATTTTTCCATGAGCTAAAACATATTCACAACTAATAAATCCATACCATTGATAATTCCACTATCTTTCTATGCATCTCTGAACGTGTTTATTTACTTTTCCTGCGCTTAGGTTGAGAACTTGAGATATGTTGGTCATCTATGGGCAGTTAATTCCAACTCACCAAGAGTTTCAATCCCTTAGAACTTCTCTTCATGCACTATAACTTCCTGTGATTAAGTGTGATACCACATAAGAGGAGAAACACAATGTGCTGTTGTCTGGTCTTTGGTGCTTAGTTTGGTGGCTTCTGGTCTGTGTTCACAGGAAACAAGATTATTTTTATCATTGTTTTCCCATAAAAGTGGGATTTCGTGATTCTGTTTTTCAAATATCTGAATAATGTCTCAGAAACAGTAAGGTGAAGAAGGAATATATGGATATAGCTACTGATACATTTTCTCTTCACATCGTATTGGATTGATCAATTTTCTAGAGTTTTTAATTCTTTTACTGCAGAACTTTCATTTCATATCCTACCTCTTGCTGTCAGTCTCATAGGTGACGATTTTTAGTAATTTGTTTCAGCCGGATCTGGAATGAAACTTGGTTGTCGAGTTTCTTTTACAAGCCTTGCAATTACGAGCTTTTTGTGAAGCAATCTCTAAATATGGAGATGGTCATAGTCATGCTAGGGTATGATAATGACATACTGTTACGGGTGATTCTTGGCGACGTAGGGAGCATCGTTCCCCGGTGGTATATACACGGCGATCTCGACATGGGGGCGTACACTTGGGCCTGATCGTAGCACTTTGACAGTAGGCTATGTAGTTAGATATTGTTATTGGCATATTATTATAGCAACATATATATTTGGGTTAGTAGAGTATTTTGTTTAGAAATAATGGCCCAATAAGGCCTGCTTAGTAATCTATAAATAATCATTAGCAGGTAGGGTTAGTCATGTTTTTTTGGCTTTGGAATATTAGAGGGACGGGAGCCTGAACCCGTTGGAAGATTTCTTGAGATAAATAATCTGTGAATCTTAATATCGTAATATTTTGGTCCGACCTGCCGGATCAAAGGGAAGGATGGTTCAGACACGCTCTGGTGACGTCGAAAGCCGCCTTGCCGCCCTGGAAACTACTATCACCGCCTTAACTACAGCTCATGAGGATACACGACAGCAAGTGGATCACGTGAAGGCTTCTCAAACGCAATTGCAGACACAGATTGGTGCAGTCCAACATCAATTGACGGAGCAATTTCAACAATTGATGGCAATCCTTCAAGCGAACCCCAACCGCCCCCCAACCGCTACCTGTGATCCCACAAGTTCCAGCGGTGCAACACAACCAGTGCCGGAGCAACAAGGCAGTGGCCACCAGCCGGCGGGACATCTACCAACAACCTTCGCAAATCCGATAGCCGTACCCAATGTCACCCTGCCCGTTTTTAGTGGCGAGGACCCGATTGGTTGGATAGGGAAGGCGGAACAACAATTCGAGTTGCATGCGGTGGTGGGAAATCGCCGCGTCTTACTAGCGATGGTGGCTATGGAAGGTGTAGCACTAAACTGGTTTCGGTATTTTCGATCCAGACATGAAGATTCGTCCTGGCGGGAGTTCACACAAGCTATGATACGGCGTTTTGATGATCGCTATGCTGGCAGCCCCTATGAGAAACTGGCTTCACTGAAACAGGATGGGGATGTGGATACTTACATTGACAAATTTTTACAACTAGCCCAACAAACCCCTGGTTTAGCCGAAGAACAGGTATTGGGGTATTTCTTCAGTGGACTAGACCGTGCCATTCGAAATAAGTTACGGCCCTTAGATCCACAAGACTTGGATACGGCGATAATGATAAGCCGTAGTGTTGAGATTGAGTTACTTGAATCCCAAGGCAAGAGCCCTAGTCGTTACAATACAAGCCGAGCCCCTGCCCACACTCGAAATGGAAACACTACAATAGCAACCCCGTCCACTTATTCAACAGGCAGATGGTCGGAACGCGAAGGAACACTTCGCGGGAGCACGAGCTCTGCTCGCCCCACTTCCTCAGGTCAGTCCTCTACAAGGACTCAGTTCAAGCGCCTTTCGCCACAGGAATTTAGTGATTTAAGAGCCAAGGGGTTATGTTTCCGCTGTAAGCAACCATATAGCCCTACACATGAATGTCCCTTAAAACAAATAAGAGCACTAATCATGGAAGAAAGTGACTCATGGGATGCAAAATTGGAATTATTAGAGGAACGAGAAAAGGAAGCAGAAGAACAGGTACTGGATGACTGTGGCAAGACTGAGGGTGACGCCTCCCTGCCCTTATATTCATTAGCAGGGTTCACAGGCCCTCAAACTATGCGTGTACATGGCATATTAAATGGAAAGGCAGTCACAATATTAATTGATAGTGGCGCAAGTCATAATTTTGTGTCCCAAGAATTGGCAGGAAAACTATCTTTATCTATTCAACATGCGGGGTTATTTACAGTGACGTTAGGAGATGGAAGACGACTACCATGTACAGGAGTTTGCAAGCAATTAACAGTGGAAATTGGCGAAGCAGGTATCATAGCCGACTGTTATGTTTTTCCACTTGGCAGTGTGGATCTCATCCTGGGCGTTGCCTGGTTACAGACATTAGGCGATGTCCAAGTCAATTGGGGTACGATGACGATGTCTTACAATCAGGGAAACACGACCATCACTTTGCAAGGTGACCCTGCACTATCCCGTTCAAAGGTAGCTCTCCGGACTTTACTTAAAACTCCCGAGGCAGATTTTTGGTTATTAATGGCGGAGCCGCCTGGTCTCCTGCAAATAAGAGGAGTAGATTTATTTGGAATTGATAACATGGACAGCAGCCGAGTCGTTCTGGACCAGGTATTAAACCAATTTGGTCAGGTCTTTGCAGAATCCACGACACTACCCCCAAGGCGTGATAATGATCACCGTATTGCATTACAACCAGGGGCAGGACCGATATCAGTACGACCGTATCGTTATGGACATCTTCAGAAAGATGAGATGGAACGCATGGTAAAGGATATGCTAACAGCAGGGATCATTCGCCCTAGTTCGAGTCCATTCTCGAGCCCAGTGTTGCTAGTTAAAAAAAAAAAGACGGAAGCTGGAGATTTTGTGTGGATTACAGGGAATTAAATAAAGCAACATTGCCGGATAAATACCCAATTCCAGTTATTCAAGAGTTGTTGGACGAACTAGCAGGATCTAAAATATTTTCCAAAATTGATCTGCGTTCTGGTTATCACCAAATCCGAGTCCGCGAGGAAGATGTGCCTAAGACGGCGTTTCGTACCCACAACGGTCATTACGAGTTTCTAGTAATGCCTTTTGGTCTCACTAATGCGCCCGCAACATTTCAATCAACAATGAATGAACTTTTCCGTCAGCACTTGCGCAAATTTGTTCTTGTATTTTTCGATGACATCCTGGTGTACAGTCGGACGTGGGCTGAACACATACAACATTTAAAGGTAGTGCTGAGCTTGCTAAGGGAAAACCATTTCCAGGCTAACAAAAAGAAATGCTCATTTGGTTGTACGGAAGTGGAATATCTCGGACACATAGTTTCAGCCGCGGGGGTTTCTATGGATCCCAATAAAATAGGTGCAGTTAAAGCTTGGCCAACTCCAACAACAGTGCGAGGAGTACGTGGGTTCTTGGGACTAACAGGATATTATAGGAGGTTTATACGGGGATATGGCAGTCTCGCGAGACCTCTAACACAACTCCTGAAGAAGGACTTAGCAGGAAAATTTTCATGGTCCTCAGAAGCACAACTGGCATTCGATAACTTGAAGGAAGCATTAACCACCGCCCCCTTGCTGGCCATGCCCAACTTTCAAAAGCCATTTGTAGTAGAGTGTGACGCATCGGGAACTGGTGTAGGGGCCGTATTAATGCAGGAGGAACGACCATTGGCATATTTTAGCAAGGAGATGTCCGATCGCACTTTAACCAAGTCCGCCTACGAACGTGAACTCATGGCGTTGGTCATGGCTGTCCAACACTGGCGGCCCTACCTGTTGGGGCAGCGTTTCACCATACGAACCGATCACCATAGTTTGAAGAATTTGTTAAATCAAAAAATCACCACTCCCGGGCAGCAAACTTGGATGGCCAAACTGTTAGGATATAATTATGAAATTGTCTACAAACCTGGAAGAGTGAATTCCGCAGCGGATGCATTATCACGCAAGGGTGCATGCGAGGTCCAAGAGGAGGAAAATAGAGATTTCATCAATTGTGCATTGTCTGCTGTAGTATGGCCGGAGTTCGAAGAATTAGTTAAGGAGCAGGCGATGCATCCCACATTGGTCACAATTATAGAGGCACTTAAATTGGATCCCACGGCACATTTGGGGTATGAGTTGTTGGGAGGAATTTTATATTATCGTGGGCGCCTGGTGCTGGCAGAAACCTCCAGTTGGATTCCGAAGCTATTGGCCGAGTTTCATTATAAGGGGGACATGCCGGCACGTACCGGACATATCGACGCCTGGCCGGGGGAGTGTACTGGCGTGGCATGTATAAAAGAGTGCAAGAGTATGTCCGGGCCTGCCTAGTTTGTCAAAAAGCAAAGTATGAAACGATGTCCCCAGCAGGCTTGCTTCAGCCATTACCCATTGCTTCTGAAGTTTGGGAAGACATTTCCATGGATTTCATTACTGGTCTTCCTCGTTCTCAAGGTTATTCAACAATTTTGGTGGTTGTTGATAGATTTTCCAAGTTTGGTCACTTTATCGCTCTTCGAGGCTCCCTATCCGCTAAAAGGTTAGCAGAAATATTTGTGCAAGAGATCGTGAGGTTGCATGGTGTCCCTAAATCCATTGTGTCAGACCGTGACCCTCTATTCTTAAGTAATTTTTGGAAGGAGCTATTTCACTTGCAAGGGACGGTACTTAAGTTTAGCTCAGCTTACCATCCTGAGACAGACGGTCAAACTGAAGTCCTCAATCGAGTTCTCGAGACATATCTTCGTTGTTTTGCATCTGAACAGGCTACAAAATGGGCAGGTTGCCTTCCTTGGGCCGAGTACCACTACAACACTGCGTTTCAAGGGGCTTCACAATTCACTCCGTTTGAAATTGTATACGGACGACCGCCTCCCACTCTTCAACGGTTTCTTCCAGCGGAGTGTCACCTGGAATCAGTAGCCGACATGCTTGGTGGCCGGGACTGCATGCTGCGGGTATTAAAATACCACTTGTCCCAAGCTCAACAGCGCATGGTGAAGCAGGCCAATAAGCATCGCAGAGATGTGGAATTTTCCTTAGGCGACAAGGTGTTTTTGAAGGTCCGCAGGCATAGACAACTCTCGGTCCACGATGGCCGGAAATGTCATAAATTATCCCCCAAATTCTATGGACCTTTCGAGATTAAAAAGCGGATCGGAAAGGTGGCTTACCGGCTACGGCTTCCTCCACACAGCCGAGTACATCCTGTTTTTCATGTATCACAGCTTAAGCGAGTCATTGGTGATCATTCCGTTGAAGACACACTCCCGGACAGTCTGGTGGGTCAAGAAATACCCCTATTCGAACCCCATGAGGTGTTAGCAGAACGCACCAGTGCACAGGGGAAGCAGGAAGTGCTTATTCGATGGCATGGGTTAGCTGATGAAGATGCAAGCTGGGTGGATCGTGAGGAGATACTACAACAATTTCCGGCATCCCACCTTGGGGACAAGGTGTCTTCTGGGAAGGAGGAAATTGTTACGGGTGATTCTTGGCGACGTAGGGAGCATCGTTCCCCGGTGGTATATACACGGCGATCTCGACATGGGGGCGTACACTTGGGCCTGATCGTAGCACTTTGACAGTAGGCTATGTAGTTAGATATTGTTATTGGCATATTATTATAGCAACATATATATTTGGGTTAGTAGAGTATTTTGTTTAGAAATAATGGCCCAATAAGGCCTGCTTAGTAATCTATAAATAATCATTAGCAGGTAGGGTTAGTCATGTTTTTTTGGCTTTGGAATATTAGAGGGACGGGAGCCTGAACCCGTTGGAAGATTTCTTGAGATAAATAATCTGTGAATCTTAATATCGTAATACATACTATTATTTAGATGACCTTGTTTTTACATTAGGAACTAATATTATATTTTTCAATTAGGAACTAATGTATGTGGTTATAATTTCAGGATGCTGGAGTGGATTGGATACTTCACCTTGATACTGATGAATTAATACATCCAGCTGGTGCTAAGGAGTATTCTTTGAGGCAGTTATTGTGTGAAGTGCCTAGGAATGTGGACATGGTCATCTTTCCTAACTATGTAAGCTTTTCATTTATTTCCACTCTACATGTACATGTATGTAGTGAGCGAATTGGTTTCTGTCCGGAGTCCGGATATCCGGACATGTTCCCCGGATGCACATAATGTGCTGCCCCTCCACAAATCCACATATTGCAGTAATTTATCATTTTGACTTTCCTTTTTCCACTGGAGTGATTAGTGGTAATTATTGATATTTCATATTTTTGGAATGTCCTGAAATGGACAATTTTTCCCAAAGTTGAGAAGATTGTGCAAAATCTGTCCCCACCATTCCTTATCTATTGGACTGCATATATTATTAGAATTTTCTAACCATTTCCCCATTTTATCATTACTCTGGAATCTTAGTGAAAATGACACAACCCTTTCCGCATATGTTTTGAAGCTACATAATATTTGCTGCCAGCATATGTGTTATGTGATATGATCGTGTTTACATTCATACAATATGGAATAGTACCAAATACCTGAGAAGGGATCCCTCATTCATCCCTGAATTTTATGAAGTGCTTTTCTTGTTGCATAGAAGTGTTCTACAGCTCACATTTTAATGATTTGAGACATTTCCACCTATGAGCTGAAGCAGCTGTTTAGTTTTTTACAACTTAAATCATTAATGCTATATTACTGATGCAACTGTGTTCTGCAATAGTTTCAGATATGTTCTACAGCTCATATTTTAATGATTTGAGACATTGCCACCTATGAGCTGAAGCTACTGTTTAGTTTTTTACAATTTATATCATTAATGCTATATTACTGCTGCAACTATGTTCTTCAATAGTTTCAGATATGATACTATTATGCTGCCAACGTGTTCTGTCAAAGATTCCCTATTGTTAATGATAATAATCACTCGAAATTATGAGCTGTGACCGTCTACTTAATGCTACTCATAATTATACAAATTTATCAAATTTATCAAATTTTATAGTCAATCCAATATTGTATACATAACGAAATCTTTGAGGAACTTTATTTTAATGTATTTTTGTTGAATCATTTCATCTAACAAAATCGTAACTATTAGAAGTACTTTATAATCTATGTACCAACTCCAACTATTTACAAACATGTTTAATTTTATAAATCTTATATCATTGAATTGCATACTTCTTATTATTGGATTTATTTATGTCATGATAAAATTGCTTTCAAATATTTAGTTTAGAGATTATGGAAGGGGTATAAATTAGTGGGTCGGAATTTATTTTTATAAATTTGATAAATATCATTAATTGGATTGACTATAAAATGGTCATGACACAGCACACCCAAAAAATTGAATCTTCATCCTCACGAATAAGGGAGTTACTAATCATCCATTAATTACTCCCATGATTTTTGGAATTTACTGATCCACTTTCCCTAATTATTAAATGCATGTTAATGGTAACAAACCCCACTGAAGTGACGCGTAGCACAATGTGTGCATGGAGGCAACACGTCCGCATATGCGGATTGTATGATGTCCGGATAGTAACTTGATTGTGTAGTGAGTAGTGTGCATTTTTTCTTTTTAATGATTACACTGATGTTGTCATAGATAATTAATATTAGGTCAAGTTTATTTCCCAACTCTTACTATTATAGTAGTATTTCCTTTTCAGGAGAGCAGCGTTGAACGCGATGACATCAAGGATATCCTTTCACAGAGGTAATTAAAGGAATGTCTGTTTGATTTTTTCCAATGGATTCATTATTAATTTGTCGATCAGGTTGAACTAATGCAACTGAATAATTTTTTTCCTCCTATGCATGTTATCCTCGACCTACAATAGCATTTACTGAACCTATTTTATTGACATGAGATAATCCGTGTTTGCTGAAAGTGTGATTTTTTTCTTTTTTACTACAATTTATAGGTATCGATGTTCAAGAACTACGACCACTTGATTAAAGACACTTATTTTGGCATGTATAAGGAATCAACCTGTGGCAATCCAAACTATTTCTTGACCTATGGGAATGGGAAATCAGCCGCTAGAATACAAGATCATCTTCGCCCTAATGGTGCACACAGATGGCATAATTACATGAAAACTCCCAAGTATAAATTCTCTTTTTTGCAACATATTACGTCACATATTTTCTTTGATACTTGGTCCATTTTCATTTCATCCTTCTATTATTTTGTCTTATTTTTCGTGGAAACACACAACTGTTCTTTTTGCTAGCTCTTGATATGTACTTCTGCATATGATTGACAGTCAGATCAAATTAGAAGAGGCAGCAGTCTTACATTATACATATGCCAAGTTCTCTGACTTCACTTCTGGGCGGGATCGGTGTGGTTGTAAGCCTACAAAGGAGGATGTCAAGCGATGCTTTATGTTGCAATTTGATAGATCTGTGAGTGTTCCACTATTGCGACTTTATATATATATATATCTAATATATAAAAACGCCTTACCGATGTGAACAGTACTCCAAAAGCTACAGTAATCCTCTTTCTACAGTGTAACAGTAGATTGCAAAACGACGTCGCTTTTGTGCCCTCGTCCCATCTTCTCCTTCTCTTTTTCGAAATCCATCCTCTAGCCGTCGTCGCTGCCTCCATTTCCTTCTGTCTCCACCTCCCTCTGGCTCGTCGTGGGATCCGCAGCTTTCGCCGAGGTTGGTCGTGCCAACTGTCTGCAATGGAAGACATGGTAAGCCCATCCCCTTCTTTCCCTCGCGTCGCACGGCTTTGCTGCTTACACTCGCAATTTCTTTCGTAGAGTTTTCAGCTCGATTGAGGAGCTCTATTTTTTGACCTTACTGGTTGTCCTCATATTTAGGCCCGTCTGGCAACTAATCGGAAACAAGAAAAGCTAATGGATCTACGTCTACGGTGTGGGAATTGCGTTTGAATTTTAATTATTTTTGTGCATTTTGAAAGATTTTTGTTGGGCTATTCGTTTATTGTGTTTTGGTTTCACATTGTGTGATTTTCGTTGTAGTCTTATTTTCATTGGCTCTAAGTTGCTATGCAATAGTTGTGTAATTTTGGAGTACCAATTTGAGCAATCGTGTGTCTTCCGACTTGTGCCTATGAAGTGTTCGATTGAATGACTCTTTGTTAAGTTGCAGTTATACTCTTATGCCATTATTTTTATGAGTTCATTCACCTTCTTTTCGCCTTTCTTGTTTTGTCACCTTCATTCACTCTTTGTCCTGATATGAGTCATGAGTTTTCAAGAATCAATTTTTGTTGTGACATGCATGACATTTATTTTGTTGCGACACACAACGTTTTGATGTCCAATTGTCCATTAAATCTTCCTTTCTATGTAGCTAATAAGTTCTGGATTGGGATTGGTCTGTCTTATTGCTACTCATCCTTTTTATTTCCATTTTTTATTTTGTTACAGAACCATGAATAATTAGGATTTATGTCTGTGTATCTCTATAGTGATTTGTTCATGTACGATTGTTTTTGCACAGCTATTCTGCTGCTTTTTCCTTCTTTTTTTTCCCCCTTTTAAATTTCTAAGATGTTGATTATAGATTTGTATAGTTGTTTGCTTTATAATCATACTTTTGAAACACAATTTTACGAATTGCAGTTCATCTATCTGAAAAAACTGTCTTCATCAACTTAATGCTCTTTCAAAACTTTGTGCCAAAGAGTGCTAGGATTGCTATAAATAAACGTGTTGGCATGTAAAGCATAATGGTTTGTAGGTAGCATAATTCTTATTATCCCCTTCATTTATGCCTTCTATTTATAGTTTACTTTTTCACATGATAATTATCTACCACTAACAACTAAATTTACTTGCAGAAAATTCCATTACAATTCTGGAAACACCACTCTTTGGATTTGTACAAAATCTATTTACTTCAGGTTCGGGCAAAACAGAGCACCTCGCCAAGTTGGGTTGAAATATACCACTCACCCACGACCTGGTTGCAATCCATCTGTCAAACTAACACAAGGACGGCACAATTTTGGTATAGAAACCGGTCTCACAGTATGTTTCACCCAAAATTTTGCTATTAAAAAATGTATTATGCTCCTACAGTTATTCCAAGTTCGGCCTTCAATTCTGCATATTCATGTACAATGATTTGCATTTTCTTTTCAGTATAAATTGCAGACTTTATAATCTGTATTCATAGCGAACAAGAACTACCATACCTACCAAAATTTACTAGAAATTCTTCGCACTGGCGCGCGCTGCGTAGCGCGCGCCACGCGATTTCTAGTATATATATATATATACACACTATTAAATTTCATTCAAATTCTTTTCACATAATAATAGATGGAAAAAAGGCCAAATATGTCATTTTTCTTTTCAAAAAATTCAAATCAGTCATTTTTCTATTTTATTACCAAAATAGTCCGCTACAAATATTAATTATGTCCAAATTAGTCCCTTGTTCACTAATTATGCTCTAATTGCTAGCGTGACAAGGGTTTTAATTTAAACCTGACATGTGGGCATAATATTAGTCATTTTTCTTTTATCTTTTTGTCAATTCAGACCCAAACTTTTGTTTTGTTCCATTTAAGGCCCATAACCTTAATTTCTTTTATTATTACTAATCAATTTATCAAATAAATGCCCAACATACTTCCGTAAATAAAATTAAACATCAAACCTCATACATTGGATTTGCTACTTTGTTATCGGGTCTTCCAAGTACTGGAAATTTTACGGACTCTCTCTAACCACCCGACCGCAACCGATGGTTGATTGGTTTTGGTTTCCTTCAGCAATAATCAGCATAATCTTACTTTGTTTCCTACCTCAGGACGTAGCAATGTTTGAGTATGATTTAACTTGAATGTTTGGAAGGTTATAGATACAGGAAGCCTTGATTTTATAAAAAAAAATATTGAAAATATTATTCAAAATATTAAAAAAATTGCCTAAATTTTATTGTCCATGCTTCCTGCATCCATAACCTTCCAAAAAGTAAAATAATCATTTACACAAAAATTAATATTAAATCATTTACTCAAACCTTGCTGCGTTATAAGGTAGGAAACAAAGTATGGTTGTGCTGATTGATGCTGAAGGAAACCAGAACCAATGAACCATCGGTTACGGTCGGGTGGTTAGAGAGAGTACGTAAAATCCCGAAACTTAGAAGACCCGGTAACAAGACAGTCAAATACAATGTATGAGGTTTGATATTTAATTTTATTTACAGAAGTATGTTGGGCATTTATTAGATAAATGGATTACTAATAATAAAAAATTTAAGGTTTTGGGCCTGAAATGAAATAATTTGAAAGGTTGGAGGCAAATTAATATAAAAATGACTGATTTGGGTAGATGACTAAAGGGAACAAAATAAAAGTTTAGGACTGAATTGATCAAAGATAAAAGAAAAATGACTAATATTATGCCCACGTGCCAGGTTTAAATTAAAACCCTTGCCACGTTAGCAATTAGAGCATAATTAGTGAATAAGGGACTGATTTGGACATAATTAGCATTTATAGCGGACTGTTTTGGTAATAAAATAGAAAAAGAACTGATTTGGATTTTTGGGAAAGAAAAAGGATATATTTGGCATTTTTTCCAATCTATATAATAAATCCTGAATACTTTTTGGCATGTGCAGACTGTATTGCCCTTATTAAATATATTCCATCCTTTTTTAATTTTAAGGGTTATATTGTAATTATGGCTTAGGTTCCACGTAAACGCTGATTAATCATCCAGAAATGCACAGTCATCCAAATTAATTACACGTCAGTGCTGAATCATCCTACTTGCCAAGTCAATCAATCTTTTAAATCTTATATTTAGGTAATAAATCTATTTATTAGTATAAGAAAATCTTGAAAAAATCTTTTCATATATTTGAAAAGAATATAAATTGAAAATAAATTATAATAAATTTGATATTATGATAAATTTAGTTAAACCCATATATATTCTTTAATTTTTGCTCGATATATATTATTTAATTGAATATGTTATATTTTCAAATATATTATATTAATTATATAAAAATTTGAGCCTGAAATATTAACCTCCATCAATATAATAAATTAAAAAATTAATTAATAATACTGTAATTCCGTTAATTTATCAAACTATATATAGTTAATAAGAAATTAAAAGCCGTTATTAAAATATAATCATATTTTAATTTTAACTTTCAGTATCAATTTTAATTTTTAAATATAATTATTAACATAAAAGTAGTTTTAATAAACTACATAGTATAAATAAAAATAATTATTGAATGTTTTTTAAAATTATAAGTATAAATATAATTATAATTTTGATATTAACAATTAACATATTCCCCATGCTCAAGGATTGGCAGTTAATTGGGTGGCTAATTTTTAATTTAGTTTGGCTTTTAAAATTTTGGTAACAATTGTTCTAGATAATTTCTTGCATCTTTCATATGAACGTAATAGTAGTACTATTTCCTCAAAAAAAATAAAAAAATAATAGTAGTACTATTATGAAGATATATATATATATATACTGTCTTCATTTATCTTATGTCTTAAATACAAATACTTATGAACATAATAGTAATTTTGTATTCTTTAAGTTACATAATGTTAGTGTAATTTTTACATTATTTACATTAGTTTCACCAAATTATTTTTACAGTGTTCAATTGATCAGTTAAATAAGAATGAATATTTATTCTTTTTTCAGTTATTATTCTATTAATTCTTCCATCAATGATGAATGATAATCCGCTCTCACCTGACTTTAATTTGAATAGTAGTACTAAACATGTTTTCTCAAATTTAAAATATTGGGTTAGATAGTCAATTCCGCCACTAAATTATTAAATAGTACTCCCTCCGTCCCACTCCAAGTGTCCTGTTACTGTAGGGCACGAGAATTAAGGTAGAGTTGGTTTGTGAGTATATGGTAGGGTCCACATAGTTGTTGGAGGGGAAAATTATTTCTATTTATAGAAAGAAGACATTTGTAATGGGACATCCAAAAATAGTACTCCCTCCGTCCCACTCCAAGTGTCTGGTTACTGTTGGGCACGGGAATTAAGGTAGAGTTGGTTTGTGAGTATATGGTGGGGTCCACATAGTTGTTGGAGGGGAAAATTATTTCTATTTATAGAAAGAAGACATTTGTAATGGGACATCCAAAAATAGTAAGTAGGACATTTGGAATGGGACGGAGGGAGTAAGTAGGACATTTGGAATGGGACGGAGGGAGTATTTAATAGTCTTCATAACCTTGACTTTTAACTTTATGACTTTTATTTTTTTTCTTTTTTTTTTCACTTAAGAAAAACCACAATGAATTTCTGTTACCACTATTTCTCTTGATAACATAGTCTTTATAAGATTCAATGATTCCTGAATGAGCTTTAAGCAATTTAGTTTTTGTTCCAAATTTGTTTTGATTTGTTAAATTTTGGAATTCCCGATACTAATGACAATGAATTTGATATCTTTCTACATTTAGGTTTCTTAATGTGTGGAAGTATATAGGAAATTAGGCAGTATTCAATGTGTTCGAAAAAATACCTCAATTTCAGTTATGTTTTTTTTTAAAAAAAGTTTTGTTCTTTCTTTTTCAATTTTTATCTCGATCCTTTTGAGAAATCAACTAAATTTTGTCTCAGTATCTCAGTTTTGATCTTATTCCCCTATTGATTAGCTTATACTTCCTCAGTTCTCTTTTAAATTCACTCATTCTGCGTTTCAATGACCCAAATCTTTATAGCCCAAATATCAATAGTCCAATTACCCTTTTAACCTAAGCCCAATTCTCCCCTTTGGCCCTTTCTTTGTTGATAGAACGGGATTTGGAAATACAGAAGCAGAAAAGCGTAGCAAGGGCTAGGGCGGGCTGGAGATTGGAGGAAAAGAAGGAAGAAAAAGGCTGGGAGCTTGGATCCTCGTCGGATTTACGCAGGCAAGGGATCTTTGTGTATTTTAATTGTGTTGGGGCTTTCCCATTCCTTCTTCCGCAATTTCTTTTCTTCCCCTTTCTTCTTCAATGGAGTAGAGAACAACGGCAGGTGCACCGCTGCCGTAACGGCGGACGGGGGCAGAACGAAGGCCGGGCAATCGGTCCGGCCATAGCAAAAGGGGAGGGGAGATGTCATCGCACAGTGGTGCGACGACAAGGCAGCAACACTCGCTGCCGGGTCCTCTTCCAATGGTGCGCTGCTGCGCATCGCCGTAGCGGTGGCGCCGCCCTCCGGCGAGGGCAGGCCAGGTGACGGTACTGGTGACTTATTCTTATTCCAATCTTGTTCGGCTCTCTTATTGTTGTTCAGTGATTTCCTTGAATATGATTTAGTGTCTACATGTTGTTGGGTATTTGAAATCCTAATCTTTAATATAGTTTATGTTGAAGATTCCTTGTTGGATTAAATATTACCGAGCATTACAGAGAAACCTTGGAATGTTGAATAAGGGTTGGAATACTGTGGAGGATTGGGAATTAAAGTATGATTGGGGATGAGGATTAGAGCTATTATTGTTTAGTTTGGAATAGATTGAATTGGGAAATTGGGGATTTTGAGTTGGAATGAAATTGTTGAATGTGTTGGTATTAATCGATTGTGCGAGTATTCCTTTAACATTATCTACCTGTGTAGTTTGGAGATTTTAGAAGTGGTCTCGTTGTTTGAATTATTTAGTTGTTGAGCTTTTAAATTTGGAAGAATTGTGGAATTACTTGGTAACTAGTTTTTGAGAAATTGTGGAATAAAGTTGGAAGACATGGTTCAGTGGGTGTACTTTGGTAGTCCTTGAATGATGTCGAATAATTGGATTTACCGAAATGCGTTTGAGTGGATATGCATATCCATATATCCATTTATTCAGATACGTGCCGAAAGATATAGATGGGCAAATGAAGTGATTGCCAAATGCCTATTCTTGTCCGTTAGTGCTTGCCTTGCTTATATATTAAATAAGAATTTTGGATAATGCTTGATTACATGTAAATACTAAGCAAGGTTCTTTTTTATAATTAAAAGCCAAGTTCCCTATTTTTATAAGGTGCATAGAATGGAAAGCTCTTTTCTAAATGGATTTGGAAATCCTTGTTCGAATGACACATTTTAGAATGTGATTTATTATTCTGTCATGCAGTGGTGGGTAGATCTGCTATGAAATTTTAATATCATCTACCTATACATGAACTATTTTATCTACATTGCTTTTATTCGAGTTTGTCTTCACTTAGATGTGCAGATTATGGATTTAGGCTCTATACATATAATAGTATTGTCAATCTACATTATCTCCCTCTCTGGACATATTCTGATTTAATGTAATGTGCATAGCTTCACTAGAAAGAAGGTATTTGTGATATTTTATTTTAGAATGAATTGTCATGACATTGTAATCAAACACTACTATGGAAAGAAGTATCTGGAAGGGGTATTTTGACTATTGAGTAATATGGGTTTGATGGTGTATATATATATATATATATATACACACAGTGGGAAAATGTTCGGAGATTTATATGTATTTGGAAATTGCGGTTTTGGACTTTTTTTAATTGGAAGCCAATGTTTATCTTTTCGAATGCGTAGTGCGATCAACTAAATACTCAGCTATGCACACAACATTATTTTAATGGAATGACTTCCTCTTTGCTAACATTAAAAGTAGTAGCGTTTATTTCCTAATCTAAATCCGATGGTGTTGTACAGAGGTAGAGAATGGTTTCTTGCTTATATATTTTTCATTTGTATTAGATTAAGATAATTGGATATTGGAAAATGCTAACCTGGTATATGAATTTATATATGGGAATTGGTAAGCCACGTTGGACTATGTTTATATGTTACGTTTTCTTAATCAAATAAATATACTCATGATTAGATCAGTGAGCACTACAGCTTGGCACAATTAATCTTACCTACGTTTGCTTATTTTAACCATTTTCCATGGATTTAATATTTTATTTTATATATATATATATTGTTAAATAAGTTAAAAGAAGAAGTTGATTTTACTCTTCACAAAGAATGAGTCATGGCCTATTGAGATATACTTTGTACAGTGTTGAGTTATTTTGTACAGTTTAAATTGTGGAGTAGATTGTTAAAAATATCTTCCTTGAAGTTAACTAAATGAGAGTAATTTAAATGATGTGTTGTGTTGAATTATTAAATATCTTGGGATAGTCTATCTTTTATCATTAACCGAGTTTGCGTAATGCATAATTTGAGGAAGTATTGGTTGTGATATATGGTATGACAATAGACTTCGGGCCACAGAATAATGTTTGTAGCTATGAGATAAAAATATTGGGATCCAATATGTGAGTAGTATTGGCAAGCATATGAACTATGTGTCCATTTGGGTATGCCATATGTATTAGCATGTTACGGAATTGACGGTTTTGTAACCCAACGGGGTGATATGATGTTTACGATTTATCGGGCAGCCTTCACAGGTGTTGTTGAGTCCCGATGGCCCTGCGGGATGGATTATTGGCTGTTATGCCTATTGGCCCGATGGGGCGTGTGATAAATATTCAGCTACGGCTGGCGCGATTGCGGATCCCTACGGGATGGTGTATGTTACCCTGTAACGGGTTGGAGTTGATGATATCCTCACCCGTGGGTTCATACCGCCCGGGTTTTTAGGTTGCCGGCAAGGCATGTTCATCTGCATTTGCATATAGGGTAGATAGGTGTATGCTAGGTCATGCATCATATGCATCATTTTATTTATCTGTTTCGTGTATGTTGTGGATGAAGCACCAGTATGGAACGATGTGATGATTTAATTATCTGCTATAGGTTTTTTTGTATGTTATGGTTGCAGCAATGGTATGTGATGTCGTGATGCTTTATTTATATGTTTTATGTACTTGTTATATTAATTAACTGCTTCCCCTTATTTTCCCCTGTACAAGTTCCCTTGCTCAAGTACGTTGTACTGACTCCCTTTGTTTGTCTATTTTGTAGATTCTCTGGAGACGCTATAGCATGACCGGGGATTTGGGGATTCTGAGAGATCACTTAGATAGGATTTTATATTTCATTGAATTATGCTGATATGATATTATGTTGTTTACTTGACTTCTATTCAACCTTTTGTTAGTTGAGGCTTGTGAGCCTAGAATTTCCTTTCTGTCGGCCTGCGGCCATATGTGATTTACTGTTTTAGGCTAGTAGCCCCTTTTACTTGGGATATTTAGCTTGTTGCCTGATTTCGGACTATGAGGCTTGCAGCCTGAGTAGTATGTTAGTTCCCTATTATTTGATTTATGTAGACTTATTAATTGCCTATGTGTTTTCAATTATTTTAGCTTCCGCTAATAATTGGTTAATCAGATAATCACCGTAGGTTGTACTCAGCCTTGTACTAGCTATTTTAAGTTAGCTGGCCACTAGTTTAGGATGGTTAGTATGGCGGTAATGCTGGCGAAAATCATGTTTGAATTTTCGGGGCGTTACACATGCAGTCCAAGACGCATTTTTAAATATTAATAATTCAAATTGTATATAAGTAAAAATTATAAAAAAATTAATATTATAAACCTACGTGATTAGATAAATCTAAAATATCAGTTGACTATATTTTCTTTTGCATAACTATGTTAAACTTTTGATTAAAATGACTTAATGAATAGTTGATACTATGCAAATGGATCACTTAAAAGAGAACGGAGAAAGTAATTTACAAGAGGGTATTGTGAATTATAGTCCATGTTTTAATATGCCTACCATCCTTCCCCATCGTTTGGTGAACCCCACCCACTATAAGTATTTATAGTTATGAAGGAACCGCCCGTGCGTAGCGGGCAAAAAATCCTAGTAATAGATATTTGGCCTTTTTTTCAATAATAGATTATAGATTATACCAGCATATCTATTTGCATCAGATGATATCAATGAAGGATGCAAGAAAGAATTATCTACTACTTTCTTTAGGAATTCGTGATCTTGTTCATACATATTTTGGATCATGGTTTAAAATATCTCAATGAAGGGCCACGGAATATGTCATCTCTTTAGTGTTCCACTTTCGTAATGGAAGGATCTAGGAAGGTGTTTCTTGGTATTTCATATTTGTAATTAACATATGGTTCTTGAACACAACATATATTAAATTCTACAAATGGAAGATGGTGCCAGTGCAGCTAATCTTTGTCCCAAGTTGTCTGAAGTCTGATCATAGTTTCCCATATAAGATACTTTAATATGAGATTCCTATTTTATGGTGGATTTGGCATCTTTCCCTTTTCAACTTGAAATCAAGTGGGAATGTTGTTTGAAGCATTTTATAAGTTATTGTCTGTTTCCTCATTCCTGTGCTCATTATTATGCCGGTAAGCAATTAGGATCCTGAAATGGTTTATTGGGCAAACTATTATTGAAGAATTAACTCTTTCTTGTGAATCAATTATTAAACTATTAGGGAAATTAAGCACTATTCAATATTTTCTCCGTAATACTCATGTCATGTTACATGGGGTGATTTGACATGATAAGAGGACGAGTTAAATTTAGTACCAAGTACCAAGCGCCACCATTTTGGTGAACAAAAGTTAATGTGTTAAGCTTCACAAAACTGTAATACATTTAATAGCTACTATTATTTGCCTGCGCCAAGGTACAATAATATTTTAGCAATTGTATTTTCCCATTTTTGGTGTGAGCTCATGAATAAGTGTTCGTTCATTTGGTTGTAGGCATTTATTATTGCTGCAACCGCAACAGAGGAGGAGATGCGAACCTGGTAAATATCTGATGGCAATGTTCTGGTATCTGTTTTGGTTATTTGTAGTATGTGCCTGTTGCAAGTATTATCTGGATGAAGTTCATTTTTCCAAGTATTTGTCACTTGGAAGAACAACAACTTGCTCATTCTCTGAGTCCATAAAACTGTTGACACCTGGAAGGGAATATTAACACGCATATATGCTCCCGTGGTAAGTATTACTGTACTCCCTCAATTCCCATATAGATGTCGTTTTAGGTCTAATTGTACAAACCAAGAAAAATCATGATTATTTTATTTTTGACTGTTTTGCCCCTTATCACTTTAGTACGACGGTTGGTTTCTTCTAGGCTACTCAGACTATTTTCCCTTCTCTCTTTCTCACCTTCTCTCTTTCTCTCTTCTCTCTGTGAATTCTTCCTCACATCATAATAATGAAACATCTCCCACACTATTTCAATCCATTAAAGCTGAAACCAACCAATAGGGAACAAATTGGGGGAAAATATAAACCAATCAGAAAGAAAGCATTAGAAAGAATAGGATTACCCCTTCAAAACCCTTATTACAGCAGTCCTCCAGTTGTTTAATACTACCCCACGATTTGGAAGTAGAGATATGTATCCAATCAACGAAAGAAAATCAAAGTTATGGCTACTAATCTAAAAGGAAGCAGCAGTACAAACCCACAAGGTGAAATCGATCTCAATGTGGAGTATGTAAGCTCGCCGATCAGTAGCTCTACAATCGAAGTTGCCGAACCAGAAAGAGATCATTCTGATAGAAGTTCTATTGACTTGAATGTCGATTTGACGAATTTGGATTTCGATTCAACCATTCATGAAGCAGCATCTCAGAACGACTCCAATGATGATCAAGGTTCAGCAATTGATCTAAATGTGGATCCCTCAATTGGTTATATTAATCACCTAATCGCTTCAGGTTCATCCACTTTTCATTTTACATCATCCTTTCATGCCTGCATTATGTTTGATTAAATGTTTGTTTCAAAGACTCATGCATTTGAGGGTGTAAGAATTCAGACTATAGTTATCATACTTGAATGACAGATTTGTTTTACCATTTCAATGAATATGTGAATAGATGGACTTATCAGATTACTGGTTTTCATAACTTTACCTGTTGGATCTCTAGGGAACTTCTGCTGTGTTTTCTTTTGCTTTTTTTTTTTAAAAAATTTTAAATTGGGTTACGTATTTAGTGTGCATTACTATCTGGTTTTCTAAGGACATTGTTTCTCAGAGATTTTGATGCTCATTCAAATACAATGCGGATCTGTAGTGGCTAGTCATGTACTGCTTTTTGGGAATTTGGATAGAGGAAATTCTTGATTTTTGCTTAGTGGATATTATGAAAAAATTCTTAATTTTTATCTCATGGCTTTAAGATTTACAAATAGATGGACTTATTAGAGTACTCTTCTTTATTTTTATATCTGAATGATCTCTTCTATCAACATTTGTTGTTATAAAGAGTACTGGAACAGTTGAATGTAACTAGATTATTTTCACTCCTGGACTTCATTTTGTCAGTGGTGATCATACTTGATGTTCTTCTTCGTTTTTTATGCACGAGCATCTTTCACAACATATATTGCTCTTTAAATCTTAGCTAATTCACATACAAATCTTGTGATTAATGTAGATGGGTTAGATTCAATCATTGAAGACGAGAGACTCAAGAAGAGAAAAAGAGAATTGAAAAATGATGAACACCTTGCAATCTATAATAACCTGGTGATGAGAAGTGTTGATGGGAAACTTAAGCGCGACACAACTACTAAAGTGGCAGAGCTATTCTCTGTTTCTATACGAACGGTTCAACGAATCTGGAAACAAGCCAAAGAGAATACAATTGATGGAGTTGTGGATGTATCTCATAAAAAGACAAAGAATTGTGGTCGAAAAAGAATTTCTATCGATCTTGATCAAATCCGAAGCATTCCTTTAAAACAACGAACGACTTTGGAGTCCTTGGCATGTGCTACAAAAGTTAACAAGACTTCATTGTTTAGACTTCTAAAGTCTGGAGTATTAAAGCGCCACACCAACCCCATCAAATCAGATTTGACGGAGGATAATAAGAAGGATCGTTTGCAAGTTTGCTTGTCAATGCTCGATCCAACCTCTTTGCCTCTTGATCCGGTCTTTTCTAGTATGCATAACGTTGTTCATATAGATGAGAAATGGTTCTATCTCACAAAAAGATTAGAGAACTACTTATTGGTGAATGATGAAGAAGATCCTTTGCGCACATGTAAAAGCAAAAATTTCATTGGAAAGGTCATGTTTTTTGTTGCCGTTGCTCGTCCTAGATTTGATGCCGATGGAAATGAGGTGTTTTCGGGGAAAATTGGAGTATTTCCATTCATCACGTATGAACCCGCCAAACGGACAAGTGTTAATCGAGTTGCAGGAACCTTAGAGGCAAAACCGATTCCATCAATTAATAAAGATGTTGTTAGATCGTTTCTCATTGAAAAAGTAATCCCAGCTATTAGAGAAAAGTGGCCGAGAGGGGAGACAGGTCAAATATTCATACAACAAGATAATGCTAGAACTCATGTTCGGCCAAATGATCCTGAGTTTTGTGCAGTTGCGTCGGTTGATGGTTTTGATATAAGACTAATGTGCCAGCCTCCAAATTCTCCAGATTTGAACGTATTGGATTTGGGGTATTTCAGTGCTATTCAATCATTGCAGTACAAGGAATGCCCAAAAAATATCGATGAGCTTGTGGCGGCAGTTGTTCGATCATATGAAGATTTCTCTGTCATCAAGTCGAATCGTGTGTTTTTTACTTTGCAACAGTGTATAATAGAGATAATGAAAGTTAGGGGATCAAACAAATACAAGATTCCACATGTGAAGAAGGCCATATTGGAGAGGGAAGGAAGACTTCCTCTCCAATTCAACTGCGATGCAACATTAGTGCAAGAAATTATTAGTTATCTAAGCTAAAATTTATATAAGTGGAGTTAAAGTAGAGATTTCTTAGTTTAAAGCAAAAGAGAGAGAATGCACAAATTTCTGTGCTTATCATTGATGTGTGTAGAAGGGTAATATTGAAAAAATATGATATAAATGTGGAAAGTGACAACTATTTAGGAATACTTTTTGATTTCTAGAAAGACAACTAATAAGGAATGGAGGGAGTATATATTTAACTCAGAAGTTTCAATAACTAAGAATTTCTTCCAACAACACCGACTGCTGTCCCACTACAATTTTCCTTCTCGTCAAAAGTATTTCCCTGACCTATTGCTAACAATACTTATAGACTACTAAATGGGCCTTACTGGGCCATACTTCTAAACACAATACTTAACCCACAATGTACTATAAACTGATAATAATAATATTATGCAAATATACATCCAATATGTTAAAGTGCCACAACCAAGCCATATTGTACTCCTCCCTGTCGAGCTCGCCGTGAATACACCACCGGAGGTCGATTCTCTGTACGTCGCCAATTTCCATCTGTAACAATTTCCTCCATCCCAGAAGACACCTTGTCCCCAAGGTGGAATGCTGGAAATTGCTGTTGTAATTCCTCTTTATCCATCTAGCTTGCATCTTTGTCATCTAAACCATGCCATCGAATCAACACTTCTTTCCTTTCCTTTGTACCAATACGTTCCGCTAAAACTTCCTGGGGTTTGAACAGAGGAATTTCTTGGACCTCAAGACTATCCGGAAGTGTTTCTTCAAGTTGATGATCCCAAACAACCCGCTTAAGCTGTGATACATGAAAAACAAGGTGCACTCGACTGTGAGGAGGAAGTCGAAGTCGAAGCCGATAAGCTACCTTGCCAATGCGCTTTTCTATTTGGAAAGGTCCATAAAACTTGGAAGAGAGTTTGTGATATTTCCGCCCTTCCTCGACCGAGAGTTGTCGACGCCTGCAGACCTTCAAAAATACCTTGTCACCTACAGAAAAATCCACATCTCGGCGATGTTTATTGGCCTGACTCACCATGCGCTGTTGAGCTTGGGTTAAATGATATTTTAACACCGGTAACATGCAATTCCGCCCGCCAAGCATGTTGGCTACTGATTCCAAGTGACACTCGGCAGGAAGAAACCTTTGAAGATTGGGAGGTGGTCGTCCGTATACTACTTCAAACGGGGTAAGTTGTGAAGCCTGTTGATACGCAGTGTTATAGTGGTACTCGGCCCAGGGAAGGCAGCCTGCCCATTTTCTCGGTTGTTTAGAAGTAAAACAACGAAGATATGTTTTGAGAACTCGGTTGAGGACTTCGGTTTGACCGTCCGTCTTAGGATGGTAAGTTGAGCTAAACTTGAATACCGTCCCTTGCAATTGGAATAGCTCTTTCCAAAAATTACTTAAGAATAGAGGGTCACGGTCTAATACAATGGATTTAGGGATACCATGCAACCTCACAATCTCCTGCACGAATATTTCTGCCAATCTTTTAGCTGATAAGGAGCTTTGAAGGGCAATAAAGTGACCAAATTTGGAAAATCTATCAACGAACACCAAAATTGCTGAGTATTCTTGAGAACGGGGAAGACCAGTGATGAAATCCATGGAAATGTCGTCCCAAACTAAGGAAGGGATTGGTAATGGGTGAAGCAAGCCAGCCGAAGACATCGTTTCATACTTTGATTTTTGGCAAACTAGGCAGGAACAGACATATTCTTGCACCCTTTTATACATGATGCGCTAATCCACTCCCCCAGCTAAGCGTTGATATGTACGATATGTACCGGCGTGCCCTCCTTGGGGGTATCATGGAACTCAGCCAACAGCTTCGAAATCCAAGATGAGTTTGACGCCAGCACCAAACGCCCCGCGGTAATATAAAATTCCGCCCAGTAACTCGTAACCTAAGTGTGCCTTAGGGTCGGCCTTAAGTGTTTCCATAATGGTGACCAATGTGGGATGTGTTGGAATTTTGAATTGGGAGAAGAGAGTTTAGATGTTATTGTTCTAAATCTCGTTCTGCATTTTTTCGCTAACATTACAAGGCTATTTATAGCCGGAAGGATTACAAATGTAAAGATATAAAATACACCATTGTTGACAAATTACAGATACATAATCCGAAAGCTAATTGCAATCAAACTTAGCGGCTATTTTGACGACGGCGTGCGCATCTCTTTTTTGACAACGGCGGGAGCATGGGTTGTCGGGTGAGTTTATTATTCAACATTTCCCCCCTCCCCCCCCCCCCCCCCCTTAAACTCATCCTCTTGAAATCTTGGATTCCCAGCTTCTTTCGCAAATACTGGAAGGTTTCAACTTTCAATGCTTTTGTAAAAATGTCTGCGACTTGTTCACTTGTGCTGACATACTTCAGCTCCACTTCTTTTGATTTTACATGTTCCCGTATGAAGTGAAAACGGGTGTCGATGTGTTTTGAGCGTTCATGATGCACTGGATTTTTTGCAAGGGCAATGGCAGACTTGTTATCGACATGAATTTTGACTGCACTTTCTTGTTGTATCTTCAAATCTCCAAGCAATTTCTTCAGCCAAATTGCATGACAGACGCATGCAGCAGCATCAATGTATTCTGCTTCACAAGTCGATAACGCGACAATGGGTTGCTTCTTTGATGACCAAGTGAATGCATTTCTACCGAGGTAGAACACGAACCCTGATGTGCTTTTTCGATCTTCTTTACTTCCAGCTCAATCACTATCACTGAATCCAACCAATTCAGTGCTTTGATTTGTAGAATATAGCATGCCATAATTGATTGTTCCTTTGATGTACTTCAAAATTCTTTTCGCAGCTTTCAAGTGTGAAGTTTTTGGTGTTTCCATGTACCTGCTAACAAGACCAACTCCAAACAAGATATCAGGTCGTGTGCAAGTTAAGTACCTCAAGCATCCCACAAGACTTTTGTAGTAGGTTGGATTTACTGGGTTTCCTTCTCCTTCTTTGGTCAATCTGGTGCCAACTTCCAGCGGAGTGTCAACACTGCAACAATCTTCCATTGAGAATTTCTTTAGGATCTCTTTGGCATATTTTTCTTGTGAGATAAAAATTACTTCTTCGTCTTGCTTGACTTCAATGCCTAGGAAGTATTGCATCAATCCCAGATCGGACATTTCAAACTCCTTTTCATTGATTTCTTGAACTCCTGGATCAAGGCCTTATCGTTTCCTGTAAAGATAATGTCATCAACATATAGACATACTAATAAGAATTCTCCAGACAGGTTTCTTTTTGCATATAGGGAGTGCTCATATGGGCACTTTACAAATCCATTTTCGATAAAGTATTTATCGATTCTTGAATTCCAAGCTCTTGGTGACTGCTTCAATCCATAGAGCGCTTTCTTCAACCTGTACACCTTGTTTTCTTGGCCTTCAATTATGAATCCAGGTGGTTGCTCAACATAGACAACCTCTTCAAGATTTCCATTCAGAAATGCGGATTTAACATCCATTTGATGTATCTGCCACTTCTTTTGAGCTGCTAGTGAAATGAGCAGCCTTACTGTTTCAAGCCGGGCAACTGGGGCAAAGACTTCTTCATAATCAATTCCATATCTTTGATTGTACCCTTTTGCAACAAGACGGGCTTTGTGCCTTTCAATTTCTCCTTTTGCATTTCTTTTCTTCTTGAACACCCATTTGACTCCAATTGCTCGATGTCTGTCAGGGAGTGATGTGAGCTCCCATGTATTATTTTTTTTCAATGGCTTGAATTTCTTTCTCCATAGCTTTTTGCCACTTAACTTCTTTAGAGGCTTCTTGAAATGTCAATGGGTCAAGACCTGCAAATAAACAGAAATTATTGAATTCATCACCAATTTGCTCACTGGAGTCATATATGTCCTGGACTCTTCTTGTTCTTCTCACAAGAGGACTATCATCAGAGGATTGGCTTTCAACTTCAACATGATCAGGTACCATGTCCTCCATTTGTTGTTGCGGTTCCTTTTGCTTTTCCTGTTCATCATCAAAAGAAACATGCTTGGTCTGCTCATCTTCATTCCATCTCCAAGTTTGATCCTCGTTAAAGATAACATCTCTTGACATCACCACTTTGCGGGTTACAGGATTGTACAGTTTGTACTCGCTACAATTTTCACCATAGCCAAGAAAAATGCATTTTTGGCTTTTATCTTCAAGTTTTGTACGCTTTTCTTCTGGCACTTTTGCAAAACAAATGCTTCAAAAAATTCTCAGATGATCAACTTTTGGCTTTTTCCCACTCCAGGCTTCTTCGGGAGTTATGTCTCCAATACTCCTTGTTAGGAACCTGTTCAACAGATAGACAGAACAATTTACAGCATCACCCCAAAATTCTTTGGGAATATTTTTCTCTTTCAGCATACATCGAACCATATTCAGAATTGTTCAGTTCTTTCTTTCTGAAAGACCATTTTGTTGTGGTGTATATGGCATCGTGAGTTGGTGTGATATCCCATGCTCTCTGCAAAAATGATCAAATTCTCGAGATGTGTATTCTCCACCACGATCTGTCCGTAGGCACTTTAATTGGCACCCACTTTGTTTCTCAACAAGGTTTTTAAATTCCTTGAATTTAGAGAAAACTTCACTTTTTTCTTTCATCATGTAGATCCATGTTTTTCCACTGTAGTCATCTGTGAAGGTAAGAAAATACCTGTTTCCACCAATAGAAACTGGAGTAATTGGTCCACAAACATCAGAATGTACTAGCTCAAGTCGCGATCTAGCTCTTCTCGCGCCATACTTCTTGAAGGTGTGTCGATGTTGTTTTCCCATGACACAAACCTCACAAACATCGTTGGAGGATTCAATCTGCGGCAGTCCTGTCACAATATTCTTTTTCTGCAACAATTTCAATGCATCAAAGTTAAGATGCCCATACCGGAGATGCCATAACTTGCCGCTATCAACAGTGGTTGCCTTCAAGCATTTTGAGTCATCTATAGTGAGCTTCAGAGGAAACATTCTGTTCGTCGTCATCTTGACATGTGTGATCAACCTGTTATTCTTATCTCGCAAACTAAGAGCCAAATTTTTCATTTGGATTTCATATCCTTTTTCCAACAATTGGCCAACTCTCAGCAGATTACTTTTAATTTCAGGTACATAATAAACATCAGAAATGCATAGATGTTTTCCATTATGTAACTCAAAGGTAATATCTCCTTTACCTTCAATTGGCCTTTTTGACAGGTCACCGAATGTGATATTGCCCATTCGTCTTTCATCAAGTTTGGAAAAGAATTCCTTTCTTCCGCACATATGGTTTGATGCACCTGTATCCATGTACCATGTGACTGTTTGAGGTGGCTCTGGTTCTTTGCAAGACATTAGTACTACTGGACCATCCTTCTCTTCTTTATCAATGAGATTTGCCTTCTCATTTTTGTTGTTGTCTGCATTGTACCAACATTCATTAGCGAAATGACCAAATTTCTTACATACATGGCATTGAACTTCTGATTTGTCAAATCTTCCAAAGTTTCTGCCACGTCCACGACCACGGGCTCGGAATTGTCCTCGGCCTCGATTGATATTCTGGCCACGTTCATTTCATCAATTATTTTCGCCATTATTGCTTCGATTCTGATCATAGCGATTATTGACTCGGCCTTCTCTTCCTCTTTGTGCCTGAAAACGTCCATGTTGTGGACTTCCTCTAACTGCATTATTTCTTTTGAACGACAGTTTCGTCTGCAGTGCTTGCTCCAAGGATTGTTCGTCTCCCCTTTTGAAGAGTCGTTGCTCATGGGCTTGTAAGGAGCCCATTAATTCTTCAATTGTCATTGCCTCGAGATTTTTTGATTCTTCGATGGCAACAACGATAAAGTTGAATTTTGGGTCTAGGGACCTCAAGATCTTCTCCACAACACGAACATCTTTGATCTCCTCGCCATTTTGTCTCATTTAATGAACAACAGAGATTACTCTGGAGAAGTAATCTGAGACGGCTTCTGATCTGCTTTGTTGTAGAGTTTCAAATTGGGCTCTCAAAGATTGGAGCCGGATCTTCTTCACTTTATCTACTCCATCGTGGGCTTTCTTTAAAATTTCCCAAGCATCCTTCGATGTTTTTGCGGTAGAAATCAACTCAAATGTGGCTTAATCTACGCCTTGGTATATTGTGAACAAGGCTTTTTTCTCCTTTTTCTTTATGTCCTTCAATTGATCGTCGTCTTCAATTGTTGATGTTAACTCTGCAAAATCTGCTTCGACCATATCCCAGACATCAAGGGATCCGAGCAAGGCTTCCATTTGGATACTCCACATCCTGTAATTTTCTTTTGTCAATTTGGGCACCTGTGATTGAAGAGAACTGGTTGACGCCATTGTAAACAATATCTCCTTTCTGTTGCGCAGCTTCCTTCTCCAAAATTTTCAATTTGACAAATTCTTTTTTTTTTTTTTTTGGGACAGCCGCACTACACCTTGTTTTCCCTTTGATTTTTTTAATTAATATTCCAACCACTAACTTTAATTCTCAACCGTTGCATTTACTTTTCAAAGCACCTTTTTTTCCTTTTTTTTAATCATCCACTATCTCCCTTTTTTAATCACCCCACTTCACCACCGCACTCTCCTTCAATTTCCCACTTCAATGCACTATCTTTTAGAAAGGGACGCAACAACAGATCGGAACAGAGCGATGGCAGCAACAGGAAGACTCAGAAGCGGCTGTGGGCAGCGTCGATTTGTGAGAGAGCGCGACAGAGGGCAGCGGCTCGGAAGGGTTCCGGCGTTGTTACTGCTGGCGGCTACAGTGCTGGTTGACAGCTCAGGAGATCGGGCCGGCGGCGGATCGACAGATTGCGTCGGAGGGACCACCGGAGAAGATGGACGGTGACCGGTGGAGACTGGAACAACTCGGTGGGAGGAGCAGCGCTGTGGTGGTGCTGGAGGGGCAGCTGAAGCAACACTGTGGCGGTGCTGGTTCGCCGGAAGTGTGCCGGGCTGGTGGTCGCTGATGGCGGCGCTACGACGATGGCAAGAGGCTGCTGGGCAGCAGCTCAATGGTGAGCAGATTTAAGTCTTTTAAGTTTGAGTGTTTATACTCAAGTTATTTTTGCTCTGAGTTTAGATCTCAGGCTCTGATACCAATTCTGTTGGAATTTTGAATTGGGAGAAGAGAGGTTAGATGTTATTGTTCTAAATCTCGTTCTGCATTTTTTCGCTAACATTACAAGGCTATTTATAGCCGGAAGGATTACAAATGTAAAGATATAAAATACACCATTGTTGACAAACTTAGCGGCTATTTTGACGACGGCGTGCGCATCTCTTTTTTGACAACAGCGGGAGCATGCGTTGTCGGGTGAGTTTATTATTCAACAGGATGCTTCGCCTGTTATTTAATTAATTCTTCAAATTCAGGCCATACTATAACAGACAAGGCACAACTGGTGGAATCTCTATTTTCCTCCTCAAGTCCCTGGTCTGCCCCCTTCTTCATAAGGAATCAGCTGCTGAATTAATTTTCCCTGGCTTGTACACAATTTCATAGTTGTATCCCAAGAGTTTGACCATCCAATTTTGTTGCCCAGGAGTGGCATTTTCTGACACGGAAAATTCTTCAAACTATGATGATCGGTTCGTATGGTAAATTGTTGCCTCAGCAGGTAGGGCCGCTTGGACGGCCATGACCAACGCCATGAGTTCACGCTCATAGGCTGACTTGGTTAAGTTGCGATCTGGCAGTTCCTTGCTAAAATATTCTACTGGTCGTTCCTCCTGCATTAATACGGCCCCTACCCCGGCACCTGATGCGTCACACTCAACGACAAACGGCTTTTGAAAGTGGGGCATGGCAAGTAGGAGGCGGTGGTTAATGCTGCCTTCAATTTGTCGAAAGCAAGTTGGGCTTCTGCGGACCATGAAAATTTGCCTGTCAAGTCTTTTTTTAGGAATTGTGTTAAAGGTCTCGCGAGACTGCCATAATTCTGTATAAATCTTCTGTAATACCCCGTCAATCCCAAAAAACCACGGACTCCTCTTGCTGTTGTTGGAGTGGGCCAAGCGCTAACTGCCGCTATTTTATTTGGGTCCATAGAAACCCCCGCCGCAGAAACTACATGTCCGAGATATTCCACTTCTGGACAACCAAAGGAACATTTCTTCTTGTTGGCTTTAAAATTGTTTACCTGCAACATGTCCACCACTACCCTTAAAAGTTGCATGTGGTCGGCCCAAGTATGACTATACACAAGGATGTCATCAAACAATACAAGCACAAATTTGCGCAAGTATGGGCGCAACAGCTCATTCATCGTTGATTGGAATGTCGCTGGCACATTTGTGAGACCAAAAGGCATAACGAGGAACTCATAATGACCGCTGTGAGTACGAAATGCGGTTTAAGGCACATCCTCTTCGCGGACTCGAATTTGGTGATAACCTGAACGTAGATCAATTTTCGAGAATATTACAGATCCTACCAATTCATCTAGCAAGTCTTGGATAACTGGAATTGGGTATTTATCCGGCACTATTACTTTGTTTAATTCCCTGTAATCCACACAAAATCTCCAGCTTCCGTCTTTTTTTTTTTTTTTCTTTTCACTAGCAATACTGGGCTCGAAAATGAACTCGAACTAGGGTGTATAATTCCGGCTGCCAGCATATCCTTTACTATACATTTATTCTCATCTTTCTGTAGATGTCCATAGCAGTAAGGTTGAACTGATACAGGTCTAGTTCCTGGTTGCAAAACAATTTTGTCATCGTTATCTCGCCTTGGAGGTAGTGTCGTAGGTTTTGTAAAACTTGTCCATATTGATTCAACACCTGGTCCGAAGCAACACGGTTGTCTGTGTTATCGATACGGGATAATGCAACGCCTCGAGTTTGCAGGATGGTGGACGTCTCTACCATTAACAACCAAAAATTGGCCTCAGTGGTTTTAAGTAAAGTTCGGAGAGCTACTTTTGAACGAGACAGTGTGGGGTCTCCTTGCAGAGTAATGGTTGTGTTCCCTTGGTTATAAGACATCTTCATTGTGCCCCAATTAACTTGGACATCACCTAATGTTTGTAGCCAGGCAATACCCAATATGATATCGACACTGCCAAGCGGAAAAACATAGCAGTCGGCTCTGATATTTGCTTTGCCAATTCCAACTGTTAATTCTTTGCAAACCCCTGCAAGGTAGCCGTCTTCCATCCTCTAATGTCACTGTAAATAGCCTGCATGCTGAATTGATAAGGATAATTTCCCTGCCAATTCGTGTGACACAAAATTGTGACTTGCACCGCTATCAATTAAATTGTGACTTTTGACCATTCAATATGCCATGAACCCGCGTGGTTTGGGGTCCTATAAACCATGCTAATGAATACAAGAGAAGGGAGGCGTCACTCTCCGTCATGTCACGGTCATTCGGTGCCTGCCCAACTGCTTCATTGTGTCCTTTGGGTAATAATTCCAGTACTGCATCCCACGAGTCACTTTCCTCCATGATTAATGCTCGTATTTGTTTCATGGGACATTCGTGTGCAGGGCTATATGGTTGCTTACAACGAAAACATAACCCCTTGGCTCTTAAGTCACTAAATTCTTGTGGTGAGAGGCGCTTGAACTGAGTCCGTGTAGAGGATTGTCCTGAAGGAGTTGAGCGAGCAGCGCTCGTTCTTCCTCGAAGTGTCCCTTCGCGTTCCGACCATCAGCCTGCTGAATAAGTGGATGGGGTTGTGATTGTTGTGTTTCCTGCTCGCATTGAGATCGGGGCTCGACTTGTGTTGTAACGACTAGGACTCTTGCCTTGGGATTCAAGTAACTCAATCTCAACACTGTGGCTTATCATTATCGCCGTATCCATGTCTCGGGGATCTAAGGGCCGTAACTTATTTCGAATTCCACGGTCCAGTCCACTGAAGTAATACCCCCAATATATGTCCTTCGGCTAGGCAAGGGGTTCGTTGGGCTAGTTGTAAAAATTTGTCAATGTAATTATCAACATCCCCGTCCTGCTTCAGTGAAGCCAGCTTCTTGTAGGGGCTGTCAGCATCACGATCATCAAAACGTATAGCATGTTTGAACTCCCGCCATGACAAATCTTCATGTCTGGATCGAAAATACCGAAACCAGTTTAGTGCTACTTCTTCCATAGCCACCATTGTACACGACGCGGCGATTTCCCACCACGGAATGCAACTCAAATTGTTGTTCCGCCTTCCCTATCCAATCTATCGAGTCCTCACCACAGAAAACCGGGAGGGTAACATTGGGTACTGCTATCGGGTTTGCGAAGGTTGGTGGTGGCTGTCCCGCCAGCTGGTTGCCAGTGCCTCGTTGCTCTGGCAGTGGTTGTGATGCACCCCTGGACTTTTCAGAATCACAGGTAGCGGTCGAGGGGTGAGTGGGGTTTGCTTGAAGGATTGCCATCAATTGTTGAAATTGCTCCGTCAATTGCTGTTGGACTGCACCAATTTGTGTCTGCAATTGAGTTTAGGAGACCCTCATATGATCATTATGATGTCGCGTTTCATCATACGTCGTAGTTAAGGCGGTGATGTTTGTTTCTAGGGCGGCGAGGCGGCCTTCGACGTCACAGAACGTGTCTGAACCATCTTCCCTTCTTTTGGTCTGACTAAATATTAATTCACGGCGAGGCGCAGCAGGTCGGGCCAAATATTACTGTATATATTTAACTCAGAACTTTCAATAACTAAGAATTTCTTCCATCGGCACCGACTGCCGTCCCACTACAAGTTTCCTTCTCGTCAAAAGTATTCCCTGACCTATTGCTAACAATACTTATAGACTACTAAACGGGCCTTACTGGGCCATTACTTCTAAACACAATACTTAACCCACAATGTACTATAACCTGATAATAATAATAATAATAATATGTAAAAGTGCCACGACCAAGCCATAGTGGACTCCTCCCTGTCGAGCTCGCCGTGAATATACCACCGGAGGTCGATTCTCTGTATGTTGCCAATTATCATCTGTAACAGTAAACCTTCATGTGTTCGTAAAGAAGTCATTTTCACAAGCGTTCATTTGATAAATCTAATTTTGTCTTCTCTTGTTCCTCATATATATGTTTTTATACAATTGTCCAAAGCTTAAATGAATCTGGAGTATTTGAGTCAGTCGTTGCTTCCGCTAAGGGATCTCTGACCAAAGACAAATTCTTAGCTTCCATTGAAAGCAGCAACACAACGAGGACTGATGCATCATTTGTGCTCAAATCAAGAAAAATGGGCAGAAACCATGAGTTGCAGGCAACAGCCAGAAGAACTCTGGAAACAACAACTGACATATTTCATGCAGAAGCTGCTGTCCCGCCATTATCTCCCCCAGACATGGACAGTAACCTTAATTGATGCGCGATTCTCCTGCGAAGTTGCTGTTTTTCTCTTTCTTTCTATGATATATAGATATATAATGGGAAGAGGATGATACTTTTTCTGGAGTGTCTTTCTTGGTCTGGTGTGTTGGGCATAAGGAAGATCTGAGCAAGCAAGCAAGCGAAGGGCGGGCTATTCCCGATAAGTTACCCAAGCGTGAGGAGGTGTATATTAGTAGTATATGATAGTATAAACCAAGAGAGGTTGAATTGGCATGCATGGGCTGGATGGCGGAGGAGGTTTTCTTCAGCTCCATGACTTGGTGATTTTAGAAAACGTTGGATTACTGAACCATGTATAGCACAAACCTCTAACCGGCATCTATATATCATTAGAATTCTTTTTTCTTCCTTTTTTTTGGTAGAGCATTACTATTTCCTAAAATGCACCCTTCTTTTTGCAACATTTTGCTTCTGTGATTTTTACTTGTTATATGTCATCATGCAAGCCGTATTTTAGGAATAGTTTTTGCAATGTCTGTGGTTATTTGTCACATGTATGCTTGATAATTAGGACTATTTGAACTTGATTTGGACATTGGTCAACTCATCAAATTGCTCAACAATAAGCCCAAGAGATTTTAATCTCCATATCTGATTATTCTGATCGTATATGTGGAGATGATAGTTTCTAGCCATGCGCAAAATGGAGCAATAATCTATAGCTACACTAATTAAAGATTAAAGATACATATGCATATGTATATATATATATACTAGTACTCATTTTTGTGCGGGCTACGCCCCGCATTTGTATGAAGTGCTAAAGTTGATGAAGCTATTGTTTTAAACACTATGTTTTGCACGTGTATTATATTTTAAAAAAAATTTGTAATTTGGCAAAAAAATGATCATCAAATCATTACGAAATATTAATTTCTGTAGAGTGCTGAGCCAGCCTCTAAATACTTGTTGCAAGAACATTCAACTTATGCTAATTGGGGACAAAATTTCCCAAAAGGCACACGCATTAGTTATTGATTCAAAGAGGAATAAAATTAGAAAAGAAAAAAAAAAAAAAAAAAGATAAGGCAGTTGTGTATCAAAAATAGATAGAAAATGAGAGGACAAAATGAGAAAGAGACTTCATTTTCTTATATACGGGAAAAGTAACATTGGGTTTGCATTTACCTAGAATTTTGTTTGGAGACTATAAATTAAATCAAATGAAGGTTGAATATTGTTTTACAAAATAACGACTATGAAGACAACAGTTATGAATTAAGCAGAAATATTGAGATTTTCAATATTCAAAATAATGAATAATACGGCAACAAACTTCATAAAAGCGTATTAAGAATTAATATAAATATTAGTTGAATTAGCTGACTACTCCTCACTTCCCTATAATGAACAGAAGTGAAAATGGTACAACAAACAGTCAAAGCCAACAAAGTGGCTGAAGGATATTTAGAAAATGCTAACAATGAATATGCTCGAATGCAATTTTTATTGGTAATCCATTCAATTAGTAAAAATTACAAATCAATATTCATCCAATAAAATGAGCACAAGATACAATTTCCTAATCATCGCATATTCCATAACAGTAGCAAACGGAGTAATCACTTGCAAAAGATTTAGAAGATTTGCATCATAACCAGCTTTCCCTACGCAATGGGAGAAAAACAATATCATTTCAAAAGTTGACCAAAATAATACTTCCTCCGTTCCTAAATAAGTGCTACGCACCCATATTTCACGCAATCCAATACACGTTTTTAATCCGTAATAACTCAAATTCCATACAAGTAAAAATTATGAAAATTTGATATTCTAAATCTATGCGATTAGACGAATCCAACAAGATCTCACTTGACTATATTTTATCTTATATAATTGTATTAGAAAATCGAGTCAAAGCTACTTAATGAACAGTAACAAAAGTCAAAATGTGCCATTTAAAAAGGAACGGAGGTAGTAATAATAAAGAGAAATTAAAAACAAATGCAACCTCTACCAAAGAAGCATATCCAACAACTAAAATCGTAGGAGTCATCTTTTGGAACAAGCAACAACAAGAAAAGCCCAAAAATATAAAAGAAATGTTACAAAGCAATACATAGGAATGCTTAAAAATTGCAGGGGCATAATTAAGGGGGAAATGTAGAACAAATTAATTAATAGACCTCTTATTCAAAACAGTGTAGAAAGAGCATATATGAAAATGATATAGTATAATTTAAAGACTCAGCTCAACCACTTAATTATATCTGCAGTCCACCTCAACTCTTGCGAATCTGGTGGCTTCCTTTGTAGCAAAAATTCTCCAATCCATACGTTAAAAAATACCATTTTACTATAGCGAAGAAATTAAGTACAAATGCTAGAATATAAAAAAATATTGAGTATAGAATAAATGATTTCTGTCTTGCCAACAGTGTGGAGATCTTTCACTGATTCCAACAAGAAGCATCAACACATGAAATCCCAAAGATGAACCAATAAGAAACCTAAAATACAAAAACTGAAGGTTAAACCTGATAATGAGATAAACAGAAGTAATGTACATAAAGGAAACAAACAAGTAAGGCAAAAATCACCACAATACAAGAAAACGAACAATTTAGGCTAAAATCCACAAAATTGAAAACATCTATTAACTGGAAGACCACCGCCGCCGCCATTGAACAACGCCTCACCCACCTACGAGGGGCGCCCATTGTCGGAGAGCAGCGCAGCAGCAGCATTCGTGGTCCCCTACGTTGCGAAGTGGCCTGCTGCTGCTGCCCCACGCCGCCTGGCGACGCCACGTCGCCCCCAACACAGCGCGGCGCCGCCCCCATGACGCCGCCTTAGGGCCGGCTGGCCCTCCTCCTCCCGCCGCCACCCCAATTTCACCCCGCCAAGCATAACATGAAACGGGGAATTGGGGAAAATAAACGAAATCGAGAGAAAACCCATACCTTTGCTCCCTGTTGTCAACTGAAACGGCGTCGATCTGCAGTTAGGCGACGCGGCCGGCGATGCTTTCCTCTGAAAATCGAATTCGAGAGGCCCGGTCGGCGCTGATCTTCGCTGCAATTTTGCAATCTGAAATTAGGCAAGAGTAAATTTGAAGCTCGAAAATAGGAAAGACCTAATATACAGGAGAAAATGAGGGGCAAAAATGGAATGTAAAAATTTTAAATTCTAAAGGTAAAATGGTAATTCAATTCAGGCAGTCACACGTATATAAATAGATATACACTAGAACTCTTCCTCAAGCGCTATTCATCACTGATTTGAGCTTGAAACAATTAGTCAAATAAATTGTTGCCGAAGGAAAATAAGTGGAGAGGTCTTAATAAGTTGAACAATACGTTCTTTCACAACCATAAAGTATTATTAATTTATGCTCCATCGAACTTAAAATTAAACATATAACTTTATTCCTTGACAAATGAAATATAAATCAACTATGGATAAATTATTCAGTTGATGAAAAATACAATGGAAAGTGCAAAGAGATTGTCCCTAGAGAAATAAGTAGAATAGGACCTAGCTTTATCTCCCAAATATAATCTGTCATGAAATATCTTCAATAGCACTATCAACCACGGGCACGATACCATGTCAGACTAATTGGTAATCACACAATCTTCAATACGATTGTTGAGGAAATGCAAAGGCAAAAATAAATTAAAAGTAGTGAAAAAAAATTTAAGGAATACATTTAACAAAATCTATTGATTATTTGGATGAGGTATTGTAGATGAGGTCATCAGCATCGATCACTAATTTAAGGAAAAACTTAAAGAGAACAAACATTTGCATACAATTAATAAGAAAAATCCAACAATTTGAACAAAGTATTCCAATATTATACACAAATTCTCACTTGTTAGGCCCAAAAAGAACCAAGTAATTAAGACAAAAAAACAACCCAACGTACAAATCACAGTTTTTTTTAGAACTCATTTACAATCTAATTATATGATGGAATGAACTAAAGTGCATAATGAAACCAACAACAAGAAATATCAAATCAAGATATTGATGAACGAACATAATGATGGAAAATAAGGGAAATATATCTTACAAGAATATGATGAAATATTCAACATAAGGCAAATAAACATCAAAAGAACATGTGAAAGAAACACCTCACATCCAATCTCCATCAAATCATATATAATGGCAAGTTTATATCCAAATATCTCAACTTAGTGTCAGTTTCATCCACAAGAGGAACTTTCGTGTCCAGATTAACAATTAGGGGAAGGAACAGGCAATTATGAACTAACAAATAAAAATAAAAATAAAGTAAAATGAAAAATCTAAAAATAAAGAATAAAGAAATTAGAGAAAAAAAACCATGTTTTTAAATTAAAAGAATAAACATTAGGCAAACTGTGGCATGGCGCCCAATTACAAACAAGATGATGAAATCCATCAGGCAACAGAATTTAGGCGATGATATCCGTCTTCTTTTTCGTCGCCTCCCTGAGAATTTCTTGTAGTGCATATAAAGCGTTATCTGAGTATAGGGACCGTCCCACTTCCACTCAAAAAGATTTACAAGAGTTGGTTTATGAAAAATATCATTTGAAAGTTAGTCAAGCTCCAATACCAAACACTCTCAAGAGATCATCTGAGTACCTTTCAGCCAACTTTGAGAAGGGTAGGAGGGATATTGAGCGACACAAATCGGCGAAGATCGAGTCAATATGACCGGAGAATTTATTTTGGAGAAAGCAAAAACACATAATGAAGTTGCTTTTGTATCCTCAACACCCTCCTGAACATCAATTTTCTCAAGATTGGCTTGAAATATTCAAAGGTAAGACCTTTCGGTTGACATGCAGGACACGGAAATGAAGTTGAGGCTACACGCGACAAAATAACCAATTTCCCATTAAGGATGTTTTTAATTTGGATGAAACATGTCCGTTGTATAGGTTACAATTAAGCTGATCACTTCTTGCAACCAAGCAATTCGAAGGAAGAAAAAAAGACAAAAAGAGGCTTACAATTGTTTTTTGTTGCAACGAGCTAGGATGGTTTGGAAAAAATTCCTTTATGGATTATTAGAGAGTATGCAAAGCCCCGCACGTTGCTTCAAAAATATCATCATGAACAACACAATTGTCATTATCGTGCCAGGCATGGATGAGGATGACTAGTCTATTTTTTCATGAATATGTTTGTTGATTTAATCAATTGTTATTTTTTGTTGTTGTTGTTGTTATTATCCTATGCAACTAGTGTAGGCAGTAGGCCAAAAACTTAGAGTAGATGTATTTAGGGACCTGAATTGTTTGATTTGGTTAAGTTTTGAACGATTTGTGCTTACTTTTCCGTGGGTGGTCGGTTCGGAGTTCAATTCCGATGTAGCCAGTTCTATATTTCTCAAGCTAAAATTGGGCACACTTATCACGACATTAGGGTAGCTGACCAAACTGCTGAAACTGATTTCCAATCTAATTGCTACCGGTTACTATTGAGACCAAAATATAATACTCCCTTCGTATCATTACAAGTGACTCAAATATTTCAACACGAATTCCAATGCACATGTTTAACTATAAATATTTCAATATGCATATAAATAAAATTATTTATTTATATAAAATATAGATATTATAAGCAAGGTTATCACGGCGTCGCCTAGGCGATGACTAGGCGTCCTGTAGGAGCATCGCCAGGGAAAGACGTCTCGCCATTTGAAGCCCAGGTGCCCAGGTGTTGCCATATTATGCCAAGGCGATGCAAAGACTACAGAAATCGCTAACCTAACCTCTCTTGTCATGACTCGGTTGAAATCTGCACCGACCTCTTCAGCCGCTACACGCTGGTCTCTGAGCTTCGCCCACCACCACCGTTGCTGACCTCCTCCCGCTGCTGCTAGTGCCGCCGACGCCATCGCCGCCCTGATTTTCTCGTTTGTTTTGGTTTTTACTAATTTGTGGTGAAGGGTTGAAGGAGAAACACCATCTTTATTTCTCTGCCTTCACTTACCAAGATGAAGACTTTTGATTTCTCTGTCTTCATCTGCTTTCTACTTTCCCTATAATAAATATTACTACGGGTAGTGTAGTGGGACATTCAATGTCTCTCTTCAATATAGAATGTCTTCTGCCAGCTTTTATTTTTATGTTGTTTTAAGGTTTTAGTGATTTAAAGATAAGAAATCTATGTGTTTTTATATATTTTAAATATGTTTAATAGGCATGGCACCGTGTTTCCTAGGCGACATGGCAATATATATACGCCAAGAATGAAGTTCGCCGTGATAACCTTGATTATAAGATTTTGTAATTAAACTATTCTAACAAGACCTTAATTATATATATTTTTTATATACTTACAATAAAATTGAATCAATGTTAAATAATAAACAGTATCAAAAAGTCAAACATGACACATCCAATGTGATGGAGGGTGTACAATAGTCAGCCATGCGAACATCAATTCACTATAAACATGTTTACTTTTGTAAGCTACAAGTATGAGATCACAATTTACAGTTACAATTCATTGGCTTTGAGTGTTTCCTTCTTTTGAGACCATGATGACTTGATCAAAAGCATTCCGCATATATGGACCGAAGTTTTGCAGGGCCTCTAATACCGGAATAAGTCTCTGTTGGATCAAATCTGGTACAGCAGCTTCTAGTTCTTTTCCTGTCGCCTTATGCTTCAAATATGCTTCTTTGTGCCTGTTAGTCCTCAAGCTCAACTACCGTGTGTGCACGGATGAAAATCTGGGTTCAATTTTAGCATTGGATGAGGCATCATCAAGTGCTTTAACAAAAGATGTATACTCTTCCGAACCAATACCAGACTCCATGCACACATTCTCAATCTCAAGCTCTTTCACATAGTAACTAGAGAGATAGTCCATTATCAACCTCTGGTGCTGCTGCTCGTACAATCGTTGCCATAATAACTGAAGCAGCAGAACCAAGTTGTTCAAGGCTTGTATTATATGAACTGCTAAGACTGACTCAACCAAGTTACTCCATCTGTTGCACATGTTTAGCAATTCCATCAACATGTTGAGGGGCTGCTCTGATGTGCTGCATTATGAGGAATTTTACGATCCAATTCTTCAAAAGATTTGCGAATATTCTATGGCTTGAGATCCATTTCAAGGAGGCCTTCTCAAGTTTTGTTAACTCAATTTCCAGCAATTGAATTGCCTTCAAGCTTGAACCACTGCATCTTGTTTGCGCATTTGTTTCGACCTTCATTAAGGCACAAACTTGTTTCTTGTGAGACTCATACAATCTCCTCCACATTTGATGGAATCTGCAGTTTGATGAAAATTACAATGTTAATTCGTTGATTTAAAAAAGAAAACATATTAAAATTACAGAGTCTGAAACTCTGAATTTCCAGAATCTGCACATATAGATGTTCAAACTGATCAGGTAAGAAATTTCAAGTACTAGATTTTCCTAATGCCTTAAAAAGTTATATTTCTCATCCGTATCAAGACTCCTGAAAGCAAGTAATGAAAATAAAAGCAATTTCATACTCATTCATGACCAAGATTGGTTCAAATAAATAAATCATGAATAATAATTAGCCTGAATGACATAGAAGTAGCAAACATCTAAAAGCCTGAATAATAATAACTTCCTTTTGCTCGACTGCTTATGACTATTCTTAAGACCTGTTGAAAAAGAGCTCAACTTTACCATATTCTTGAATTATTATTTAGCAAAGGCAAAAATGGTGAACCAATATCGGGTAAAGTTTTGAGAATGAGGGTGAAATGCATATTGCGTCATGCAAAAAGAAATAACTTTTACATACCTTTGAATCAATTCACATATGAGGGGATACAATTCTCCCCTTATGCCCTGCACCCCTGTAGCTATCCCTTCAACCACAATGAAAGCTAGTCTTATTCTTGCAATAAGCTTTCCCATGGATGCATCACTAGTATCCACTCTCCAAGGCTGAGCCCCTTTATCGCAAAGCCCTTTCAGTTTTCTCTGCCCCTTGTCCAAGCGCTGAACTTTTTCTTGAACCTATATTTTACAAGTATAACCAAGAACTTAACTCTATGACTACAAAAACATAATAAAAATAACAGATAGTTCGATTCCCCACCCAGTGAGGCAACTTCCCCTTTGTCTCTTTGTAATTTGTGTGGTATGGACTTCCATCACCTCTTTCCTAGCCTGGTTCAGCAAAAAAGAAAACTATTAAGAAAAACAATATTATTAATGATAGAACAAACTCTGTAAATTATACTTGGGGTTAAATTTGTGGAATTATATAATAAGCATACAGGATATAACTAACAGATTTAGAATATTTATTTCGAATAACATGAAGTTATGTAAGAACAGTCTGTATAGTGGAAGAGTAACCAAAGAGTAAACAATGTAGGCTCCTAAACTACACACCCTGCCACAAAATTATTCAACTAACTTTGGGGAAAAAAGCATGAATAGCACCAGAAGCCAGAACACTCAATAGAATAAATATATAGCATCATGTTATATCCTTTAGCAGAATAAACAAAAAACTATTAACTCCTGTTCAACCATGGATTGAAGGTTTCAATCCAAATTTATTGGCAATTGATGAAGTAGCTCATAACCGCATAAACTATAAACTAGGGGAATCCCATATTCCCACTTTATAACGATGTGGGACAGTCAACACCCACCCACCCCCCACCCCCACCCCCATCCCTGAGATGATATTCATCTCGAAATTGAATTTCACATCCAGGATCGACACATACTCGATACCAATGACTGATATGATGTTGAACCATGGATAGAAAGTTCCAACCCAAAACCAATTGGCAATGGATGGGGGCAGCTCGTACTCCATATAAACCAGGAGGGATCCAACTCAATAACTAATGTGCGACAACTCAACAACTTCAAATTTTGGCATCCCTGTAAGCAATTAGAAAATCCGTCAATTCGTCAGCCTAAATAAGAAAAAACATGATTGCTTGGAAAGATGTCGTGATGAAATCCACATTAAGAAGGTACCTTTAAATGATGTATTAAATGTGTAGAAAGATAAAAGTGAACGATTGGAAAAATAGTAACAAACATGAAATGGCCACTCAATAACAAATTAGACTAAAATACATTATAGAAACTCTATGATATTCAACATTCAAATGTTCAAGACACGGTTGCCTCACCACGCCGCAGTAGCGCGTCAACGGAAGGCACTGCTGGCAACCGAGACGAAAACAGTAGAATGATGGAGGAAAGGGTAGCACAAAAGGGGCAGATCAAAGATGGACAATGCACTTGACTACATCTAGGGTTTGTGGTAGAGAAGATATATGGTATGTTTGGGAGCAAGCATATTTGGTAGCATATAGCATATTGGAAGAGCATATCCTCTCACAGTTCTCCTGCTGACTTCCAAATGTACTGTTATATATACAAATTTCCAAATGTGCTAGGGTTGGAAATTGGGCAAAACTTAATAGGGCTAAAATTACACTACCCAGGGCTGAAAAATAATCTTGAAAATTAGACTATTATTAACTTCAAAATTCTAATTTATACTTATCCTCGCGTTGTCACCTTAGCGATTTGGTAGCCCATAAGTGCTAAACATTAAGTGATGGTTGAATTTTCTTGCAAATCAAAGTTGTTTAAAGCAGCATCTAAGCATATTAATGATAATGGTTACAAAGAGATAAGAAACAAAAATTTTAGCGATCATTAGAGCGCAATTAACTTTTTTCGATATAGTTTTCCATTCAATGAATGCACATTCTGCCGGTTAATATTCATCAATCTCCACACATGGTTGTCTTATAGATTCTATCTGGGGTGTGCATTGAATTCAATTTGGGTTTTCTTGGGTATTTAGATGGTGTTTAGATAAGCTGCAGGAAAATAGCTTATCTGATTATTGCGTTTTTAAAACGCAAATAATCAGTTTAACCGCTAAAAAATAATGCTGCAAACCTGATTATTTGCATTTTGAAAACACAATAATCAAATAATCTATTTCATATCACACATCCAAACACCCACTTAGAATTCAACATCACCACCCAAATAGGAATTGGAAACAATTAATATCAAACCCAATTTCCATCTATTCAGTCAAATATTTTATTCAGATTTTAGATCTGGGAAGGATATATAGGAAAATACTCCATTTGTCCCAACTAACTTGAAACTAATTCCTTTTTGGTTGTCCCATTTAAGTAACCCTTTCCATAATTGATAAAAACTTACAATTTTTTTTATCAAATCACCTATAAACACAAATTCATTACCATCAAATCAACAATAAATAAATCAATCAAAATTTCAAATCTACTACAATCATTAATATCAAACACAACCATCGTATCAAATTACTAAATAATTCTTTTTATTAAATTTTAAACCGATAAAGTTAAACTCATAACCATCATAACATATTAACACATCAATAAATAAATCAGTTAAAAGTTTAAACCCACTAACCATCACATCATGTAATCCTTTCGTTGAGGGAGAGATTTTAAATTCGGATCCATATAAATTGTAACACCCAGTATTATCTATTCCGTAATTATAGTCTAATTATCAATAAGCACGATTTTTTGAAGCACGATTTATTCTCAAAAGGCATGTCAGTAAAATTTGTAGTGTTACCACAGACGATAATGTATCGCACATGGGATTCAGGAGGCAAGGGCACGATTTACCTTTGGGGCAACATGTTTGGCGTGCCAAATCATGCCATATGTCGCAGCAATGAAGCTTTTTCACGATTTGGCCGGGCGGACAAATTGGAGAATCATGTCACGCCAGTATGTTGCATCTTGCGCCAGATTGGGAAATGAGCAAATTTTGCCTTGCCACAGCATGTGGTTGGCACGGCATGTTTGACACGCCAACATGGAGTATGCCATGCCAGACCTGGATTCTTCCAAATTTGAATCCTAGCCATTTTCCCCAAACGGCTCCCTGCCAAATTATTATTAGATGCTCTCAGCATTGATCCTAGAGGATGGGCAACCTAGGTTCATCCTTAATATTTAGTACTCAATCACAATTGATAAATAGTGGCCTATGTTGCTCGGACTCGGGTACGGGTGTTCGACACGTGCGGCGATATGTGGCGGACACTTATCATTTTAAAAAATAGGATACAGGGACACGACAAAAAAGGATCCGGAATTAGGACACGGGTGCGGGGACATGTTTCAATTTTTTTCTTATAAATATTTTATTATATAGATTTAATCAGAATTCATATTTGATAGGTAATCCTCACTAATCCAAATGTTGTAGTTTTCATATCTGGAAGATGATATTTGAAATAAGGAAGAATGAAGGGGAAGAAGAAAGAAAGACTTTGGTGTCTGGGGAGACGTAAAAGAGAGAATTAAATGAGAAGAAAGAGAAAATAGAGGCCGGCTGTTCCTTCTAATAAATAATACTTCTAATCTAATAGAGTAAAATAATACTAGTCTCTTTTCATCTTCCCCTAATAGGGTAAAATAATGAATGCTATAGCAGCCTCTTTTCACCTTCCCCTATTCCCTGTGTCTCCCTCCCCCCGCTGTAACCCTAATTCTCCTCCTCTCCGCCACGAACTGCACGGATTTTGAGAGACCGGCCTCTTCCCTGCTGCCCGGACTGATTTCTCGATCCACCTCTCCCCGCGCTCCACCTGATCCGCCGCTCCAATCGCCTGCTCCTCGTCGCCGCTCCCCCGCAACCACCGCGATTGGTTGCGAACTGCAAAATGTGGCGGGGTCCGGCGAAAATCTAACGCACCCGCCTCAGATCCCGTACCGGTATCCGCGTCGTATCTGGCGGACAACGGTACGGCACCCATTTTTCCGAGTCCAAGCATCATAAATAGTGGCACTTCCCTTAGGCCAATCTTTGGGGATCCATGTAACCCATCTTCTTTCCTCATTTTCCTTAGTGCTCTTAGATTGCAACCCCCGAGGTGAGAAATTCTCACCTCTCTTTTCCTAATAGTTTTGGATTTTGAAACCCATTGTTAATCTTCAATTTCCTTGTTCTCGTGAAAGATCAAGAACTCATTGCTAAGGATCTTCATTTCTTCCTTCCTATTTCCTGTTCTTGAAAACTCAAGTCAAGTACATGGATCCTGAGACTTGCTTATGACATTTTTGAACGTCCAAGCGAGTTGGGCATTATGTTGTTGAAGCCTTAGCACCTATGCACCTAAGTTATTGTTAACTCCGAGCATGAGAACCTTATGTTATGGGGTGTATATTTTAGTGTTAAGAGTTAATTTGGATTTGAGGGCATAATTATTGTGAGTAAAAATCGCAAAATGATGCCGTAATATTGCCAATTTTTCAATTTGGTTCCATAATTATGGAGTTTTCTATTTTGGTGCCACAACTTTCCTAATTATCTCCGATTTGGTCCCAACGAGCCTTAATCACCCCATTTGCTAATGTGGCATGAGATTAGAAATATTATTAATTTTATTGTGCCAAGTGGCTTCCACAACTTCTCATTTATTTTGTTTCTATTTTTATAATCTTGACAAATACGAAGTATTGTTATTAATATCTTATCTAGCATTCAAGCATATAATCTATGTAATATCAATGATGTAGAAAATCTTATAAATACTGTACAAATGGGCAGTCGCCTGTCCCCACCACCGCCAACAATAAATTGCATACATGTGTTATACAGCTAAACCGTTCTAATATGTCTTCATTCTACTTGGCAATATGCAAAGGAATGAAAACAACAAAACACCATCAAATAGCATGCAACACAATCCCAAGTGATAGAACCATTTTGATATGAAAACAAAGCCATTCAATGCATTGCAATTGGAGCACATTTCACATAATTCAAAACATGTATATTCTCCATTCAAAAACTTGTACCTGGGACAAATGATTCGTTTATGAGGACCAAACATCCTTGAGACATCATCTCCATGCATTATGACGTCTGCAAATGCCTCGTTCATTTTCTTAAGTACTTGGTGTAGATCCCATGCATTATGCGCAGACATTTACAATATGAATTTTGTAGAATTTTGATTGATTTCAGACGGAATGTCATGACACTCTACTTCACCGATTTCTTTTGGACAGCTTCCTAATCAAAAATCCAAAAGTTTTTCTTGCTTCCACTATCAAGCTTTCAGGCACAGAGGAGCTTGTGTCATTTTCCCGATCTTCTTCTCCAATTTCTTCTTGTTTCCTATTATTAACATTTGTTAGGCCTTCATCAGTGCTCATAACTTCTCCAACCTGGTCAGGACAAACATCCCGTCCGTTATTTCCATTGTTGAGCTTAAATGGACATTCTTCTTAATCATCATCCAACTCCATATATTCATCATTCAAATGTATCCTCAACTGGTTCACCAAATTCATCTTCAAGGTAAGGTATTTCCTTCTTCTCCTTCACCTCTCTCAGATCAATTTCATGGCTTACCAAACCAGATTCATGTATTCCTAGAAACTTAAAGATAGAAAAAGTATAATGAGCCAAACTCAATGGATCCATATTTTCCCAACTTGAGACATTGTGATGCTGATTATTCATTGGATGACTAATCTTGGATTGATAGATATAAAAATTCTCTCGGGGAGTTTTCAACTCATAATTGTCTAATGATCCACTCTTATATTTAATTAACCATGAGTTTGCCATCCAGTCTCCAGAAAATTGCCTGGCACCAAATGTAAGCTCAAAATCTGGTTCCAAACTCCTATCCACCTGTATAGGAGATTGGTTTTGAGATGGACTGAACATATATGCCTATATGGACGAAGGTCATTCGTTTGCCATGAATGCCAACAAAGTATGTTCATCTGAAGCCCCAATCCTGTTATGAGGGTGTGGTAAATTACCCAATAGTCGTCTCTGCTTGTAATCCTCCATCTGATGCTCTGGTGAATCCTCTTATACATCGTCAGAACACGTTGACACAAAAAAATGAGCAGCAGCACCATCATTCTCTGTTTCTACACCATCGGCACCACAATTTTCATTAGGTTCTGAGGTAAAATTTTCTGACCTAGGGCCCTCCTCCCTAATTGGATTATCAGGACCTGCATCAGAAACTCAGATAAGATTAAACACAATGGCTTCCACCATAGAGATTTTAAGTTGATTCTGAACAGTAATCAGGGATTTGAAGTATCCCAAATGTGCGGATGCTGAGGAATACAAAGAATCCCCGGCAGCGTTAACCAATATTTTCCTTTCCCAACACAATCTCATTGCTTCTGAATCAAGCTTTGACCCTCTACAACCAATCCGAACTACAAAAAGGCTACAAAAATTACCCCCAAAAACTCAAAATACCCTAAAGACTCCACCCAAGAATAGATGGAAAGATGAGGATAACAATCTTGCAAACAACCCCAAAAACTTCTTCAAGATGGGATGCCCGAGAATACTTGAAATTGAAAGGAGCAAAAATGAAAACCACAGCAGAAGGGTTTCAAGTTTCAACACAAACAAGAACAAGCCCACACTCGATTTAATTTGCCACTAACCGAATTTAATTAAAAAACCAACTAAATTTGACTCGGATGCGTAACTAACCAGTACGAAAATGGGAAAAGCAGCGTGAAAAAGCTAGGATACATTAAATTCACCTAAATCCAGAATTATGTAGAAGCATGGAAATTGAATAGACGCGTACGAGAAGAGATAGTGAGAAATTGAACACCGAACGGAGTGACTGTGGCAAATTGGTTTAAATATATACGTTGGTTGATGAGGAGGGTTGGGGGTGTTGATCGTCGACTACGTCCGCTGCAGGATTGCGTGCCTCAAATCGTCAAGGCTCTGCTTTGTGTTCTTGACTGAGGGTTTGCGCGCCGTTTTTTCTATTTTGGCGGATATAGAGTAAGGCTCCAAATTGTATTCTAGTCAATTTAATTATTTAAGATAAATTAATGACCCGGGCTATTCTTACTCCAAAATTTACTAACATCACCCCCACCAACTTTTTAACATACCCAAAATGCCCCTCAACATAAAAAAAAAAAAAAACATACACACACAAATTTACTACATACACCCCACTACTCCCACCCCAAATCCAAACCATTCCCACCCCATCAAAACTATAACATTTCCAAATAACAACCCACCAAAATTAAACTCTTTCCAACCCACCAAAACCCTCCAAACCCTAATTTTACACAACTCACAAACCCACACATTCTTCCCAAAAATAGCAAAAATCGAAGGAACAGTGGTGTAGAGTAATTGCCCAACAAATGGAGGAACAATGGCCGCCTTGGGATGAAGAGGTAATGATTTAAAGTTTCTGATATTTCAAAATTTTCGTACAGCTGTTCGGCACTGGTCTGCCGAACGAACAGTACGCTGAACGGCCAAGCGAGCCGTGCGCGTAGTCCAACGTTCGGACGGGGTGGCCGCGCACCACATAGGCAGCACGCCCGAACCGGCCGCACGCAGCCTTTACCACACGGCCTATACGGCCGCGCGGTCTTCTGCTCGTTCGGCCGTGATGGCCGAACGGTCCTGAACAGAATAATTTTTTTTATTTTGTTCTCATTCCTCTTTCAATACTTTTTTTTTGCAGAAACCACCTTCTCTTGAGACGAAATGGGGTGGTACACTAGCCATTGAGAATCCAATTGGAAATGAGTTGAGCACAGATGTCGTTGGCCAAGACTACACACACATATTCACTACTTATGCTCACTATCCTTCGAGAGATGCTGTGGTAGACTGGGTAAAGGGCACTGCGAAAAGGGAACACATGGTTGTTATTATTAAGAGGTCAGATGCGGGTGGGGGCACAAGGAAATCCCGTGTTTATTTTCAATGTGAGCGCGGAGGTGAGTACCGTGAATGGAAAGGCAAGAAGAATCCAAACTTACCAAATGAAGAAGGTACCGGTGAATGTGAAGATGGTCAAGGGAAGGTTGTCCGGCGGAGGGAAGGGAAATCAAAGAAATGTGGGTGCCCATTTGAACTAAAAGCTCAAGAGGTGACCATTGTTGGGGAATGGGAAGTTGTGATCGTGCATGCAATCCATAATCATGGGCTTGCAAATTATTTCGAGGGACATCCATACATGCAACGGTTGACACCCGCTGAGGAGGCTTTGGTGGTGAAAGGTTCGTTGCATAATGTGAGGCCCAAGGACTTGTACTTCGACCTAAAGGGTACCTTCCCCAATAATGTGTCATCAATGAAGACAATATACAACTGCCGCCAGAAACACCGTGTGAAGGATAGAGCCGGGCGTACCCAAATGCAGTACGTGTTGGGAAAGTTAGATGAGAACGACTATCACCACAATCATCGCAGGTATGAATCAACAAGTGAGGTGCAAGATATTTTCTTTGCGCATAAGAAGAGCATTGACTTGTTGCGTGCGTTTCCACATGTGTTGTTGATGGACTGTACCTACAAGACAAATCGATTTAAATTCCCCTTGTTGGAGATTGTGGGTGTTACCTCTACGGGTTTGACATTTTTCGTTGCTTGTGCCTATTTGGAGGCGGAAAAGGAGGATAACTATACGTGGGCACTTGAGATGTTGCTTACATTGATGGATTCAAAAAGTATGCCAAGTGTGATTTTGACAGACAGAGAGTTAGCCCTTATCAATGCAATCGAAAAAATATTTCTCGATGCCACGCAACTATTGTGTCGATGGCATATAAACAAGAATGTGGTGGCAAATTGCAAGAAACACTTGCAATCAAAGGCAAAATGGGACTTATTTTACAGACAGTGGCAAAATGTGATGGAGGCAGATTCAGAGGATATGTTTAAAGAACAAGTGAACCGTCTGTGCAATGATTTTGCCTACGCATTACCGGCCGTTGAATACTGTCTTAAGCAATGGTGTGAAACTTGGAGGGAGAAATTTGTGGGTTATTCCACAAACAAGATTAAACACTATGGGAACACTACTACAAGCCGGTATGTTTTAAATATACATTTGATTATAACTGTCCAAGTAGTTATATTATTAATCGTGTACTGATACATTTCCCTTATTTGAAACTGTTGCAGAGTGGAGAGTCACCATTCAGCATTGAAAAGGCAGCTGCAAACTTCTATGGGGAATTTTGAGACTTGTTGGGCGACCATCAATACGTTGTGGGTGAATGCACATCAAGCAATTACAGAATCGTTTGAAGTGAGTCGGAACAGGCAAGCCAAAAAATACCGGAATGTTATCTTTCAAGAGCTGCGAGGATTTGTGTCGGCATATGCACTAGATATGATGGTTGATGTGGTCAAATATCTACCCGAGGGTGTGATGGATGCCGATTTCTGTGGATGCGTTCTACGTACTACTTGCGGGCTGCCGTGTGCTCATGAGCTGTCAGAGTATGTTTCCAAAAAGATGCCTATACCGCTTGATCAGATTGATGACCATTGGAAGAAACTGGATTGGACACCTCGTTTTGTGGACGGTGTGAAACAGGATGTTATCCCGGATATTAATGAATTGTTCCGGAGTGCAACGGACAAGTGGAATGCGTTGGATGATGCGGGAAAAAAAATGATGTGGAGGAAGTTCAATGAATTGGTCAATCCCAGCACCACTTCATTGAATGAGCCTTCTGTACCGATCCGGCCTCGGGGGAGACCACCAAAGTCAGCGAAGAAGAAGGGTTCCACAAAGAGGGATCCCAGTGCATTTGAGCTGGTGGACAGTTGCTCCCCCGATGTCTCTAAGATCATTTACAATGCCGGCCCGGTCTCAGCAGTTCAATTTTTTACATCGGCCAGACGACCGCCGAAACCCAAGGTATGGGTAATCATTTTTATTTTCATCCACATATCTATATCGAGCATGTTGTGTTACCTACGTGTATCGTATTTATCCTTTACAGGTCCGTCGGGGGCGTGCTGTAAGTAATTGTCCACTGCCAGCGTGCATTAATCACCAGAGCATTTCAAAACATACATAGTTGGGATCAAGGATGTGAAGGCAGATGGACATTGTGGATTTCGGGCCATTGCTGAGCTGTTAAAAGTGACAGAAGAGTCGTGGTCTCGTGTCAGATCCGATTTGATGCATCACTTAGAGAACAATAAGACATTGTACGATAAGGTGTTTCTTGAGCATGGCCGAGTGGAGTATATTCTCAATGTGTTGCATTGCTATGAGGCTAAAGCCGATCCTGAGCATTGGTTCTGTCTGCCTAAGATGGGCCACCATGTTGCTACAGTGTACAATGTACCTCTTGTTGCCCTGTCGGCCAATGTGAACAACACATACATGCCGCTGCTCACACCTCCCGGGGATCTAAAGCAGACCTTTTGCATTGCCCTTCTGAATGGATGTCATTTCATTGCTGTAAGTATCCGTTATGTCAATTATTTGGTCAATTTCAGCATTTATGCATATTTCTTATTAATGTGTTGTTTTTTGTTCAAAGGTATACCTAGCCCATGAATGCCGTCTACCGCCCGTGATTGCTCAGTGGACGGAGTATCACTCCCCGAATGCCACTACTTGGAGTGACACGCTCAGACATCGGTTCGATGTCTATCATTTATTGGATTGTTCTAGACCGAGCACGGGCGAGTCCGTCGACCTGGATCCGGAACCATTGAATTTGGATAAAGTTCATTGGGCGATGTGATCATGTATTAGAATTGACAATGATATGTTTAAGTTTGTATTTGTATGAGACATATGATTATATAGTTGAATTTGAACTTTTATAGTGAATTTGAACCTGAAAATTGGAGTTTGTATTTTTATTTTACTGTTCATGTTACAGGTATGTTCGGCCGAGAGGGCCGAACAAGACGTGTGATGCGCGGCCAAGACAGCCGCGCGGCCTTCAGGGTGCACGGCCGAAGTGGCCGTGCACCGCATAATACGCGCGGCGCCCATCGCCGCACGCTTTGCTTGCCGCACGACAATCTTTGCCGTGCGGTTCTTTCATTGTTCGGCCGCCTTGGTCGAACAGACCTGATCCCCAGTATTTTTTTTTCAATTTTTTTCACAAATTTATCGTATTTGACCAAATTCTCAGACCTTTTCACTTCGTCCAGCTGCTATCAAACAAACATGAAATCAACAAACATAATCACGCGCACGAAGTCAGTCATCTCGTCCCGCCCCATCCCGACCACCCATCATCGCATAGACAGTATGGATAATATCGCGAACTCTCGGATCATCGTCGTCCAAAAACTGTCTCAGATATGCTCTAACTTGGTGCTCTCGCATGGCGTGGTCTACACGGACAGGTGCACGGTGCCTGGGTTGAGGTCGCTGCACCAGTCTCTGAACCCTGGGGTGTGAATGCCCGGTATACCAATCCATATATGGAGGGGAACACTCATGTGGGTAACCCGCCAGTCGACCCAAACGGACATCGGGAAGGACGTGTATATCCCATGTGGTGAACTGTTCCCCTAGCTCACGCCAGTAAGGCCTTGTGCTCCGAGTCTCCCTAGTGCCGCGGTCTAAGTGCTCCGCCAATGGGGCGGGTGGAATCGTCTGTACATACCCGAACTGTCGAAGTACACGATCGGGCATGTATGGCTCAACAATGTCACCTGCAGATAAATAGCCACGGTAAAGAGCGGACTCCGGCCGTGGGAAAACCCCCCGCACCTCAGTGTACGGATCGAATATCACCTACATTTCATTTTTGTTGATTAGGTAAATAAATCCACAATATTTATCATATGTATATCTATGTTACAATGAGTACCTCGTCCGCTGTGAGCTCGTCCAACCTGTCCCGCCATGCACGTCTACGGTCGACCGTCTGTGCAGTATGCCCTTCTTGCGTCCACCTAACGCACATGGGTCCATCGCCTGTGTAATCGGGATCCTCGGGTGGCCTGCCCACCGTAGGGAAGTGCTCGTATATCCAAGCCTGTGGCAAACGTTACATAAAAGTCATTAATTGAATGTATCTTTTCATAATATGTGATTAGAAAACTACATACCTCCATCAATGTCCAATATCCCACCGCCTGCTTTATCTCTGCGGTGGCAGCCACAGTGAGCTGCTTATACAGGTATGCAAGGACTGCAGCTCCCCAAGCATAGTCTGAAACGCCGTTGATCCTATCCAGAAACTCGAGCCACTTCACATCGGCACGTGACCCGCTCTTGTTAGGGAACAAGACACTCCCCAATACATATAAAATGTAGGCCCTTGCGGTCCTCCTCACAACGTCGCGCTCCTCCGATGTCATACCCGTCTGAAATTTTACTCTCAACCACTCCAAAGAAACTTGAGCCCCCCTAACCCTCACCATCTCTGCTGTCACCTGATCTGTGGGGTACCTAAGCAAATTTGCAACGTCCTCGTGGCCCATAGATACACCTAGAAGTAGAAAATGTAGGCATTCAATTTTATTTAATGAACCATACACCACATGAAATTAATACAAAACTAAATGTAAGAATACCATCGCGACCGGAGAGAACGGGTCGCCCTATCACCGGCAGACCAATGAGACAAAACACATCATCCAACGTGATCGTCATCTCGCCGAATGGTAGATGGAATGTGTTAGTCTCTGGATGCCATCTCTCGATAAAGGCCTCGATCAAGTTCTTGTTCGGTGCCCTAAAAGTGATCAGTCTAATCTTGTCAAAACCAGATCGCCTGATGTAGTGCCGGAACCGTCTGTTCTCGCGCCCGTTCGCAATCTCCCATGTCGTTAACTTCACGGCATGGCTAACGATCTTGAGCGGCGCTCGCTCACGGCCATTCCATATATCATATGCGACGTGGTACCTAAAACGCCTGAGTAAAGGCGGTGCAATATGGTCATCACCGTCATCCTGAACGGGCTCGTCTGGAGGCGGAGCATGATCTACAACAGGTGATCGGTGGGCCACTGGCTCCTGAGTGGCAAAATCCTGAACGGGCTCAAGTGGAAGAGGATCATGAACTGGAGGTGCAAAATCCGGAACAGCCTCGACTGGAGGTGCATCATGATCTACAACAGGCTCCTCGTAGTCATACAGGTGAATCGCTGGATATCCAGCATCTCCACGCTGCCGTACCCATTCGGCTCGGGCCGATGCTGTTGGCCGTTTACGAAGTGTCTGATAAAAATCTGAAATTAAAGTGAAATTTATAAGTATAAATACCATTGCATAATAGAGAAGAGAAAGAGAAGAAAAAAAATTAAAAAAAGTAACAGACCTGTTCGGCCGTGCACGGCCGAACAGGCTAAAGACCGTGCGGCCAACTTGGCCGCACGGTCTCGGTAGCGTGCGGCCGCATATGCCACACGCCTACCATAGTGCGCGGCGACTTGCGCCGCGCTGTGCACATGATGTTCGGCACACCAGTGCCGAACATAGGCCGAACAGGGGCCTTCTTCATCCTCCAACTTTTAACTCTTGGCCACTCAAAACTCTACCCAAATGCAATTTTAAATACGAAAAACATAAATGTACTAGTACTAGACCTAAATGGAAGTGTTTTAACATTTCAAATTCACATTTACAACAAATGGGTCAAACAATTACAAATGAACCCTATCTTCTTTAAATTACTTACTTTTAAATCTGTCCATGGTGCTTGTTTCTTGCTTAGTTTGAAGCTGGTGTCTCGATCGGTTTTGGGATCCTCTTGTACCTGCTCTTCCTTCTCGATGGGGTGTATGAAATGCTGTTGCTTCTCTATTTTCTCTGTCTTGTACGTTCGCTTGGAGCTGGAAGGGAGGAAGGGAATGGGGTGAAGGGGTGGGGTGTATGAAGCATTTAGGGTGTAGGATTTGAACTACATTTTTCTATTTTTTGTATAAGGGTAACTATGTCATTGGCTATGGGGTGTATGTAGAATATGGTATAATTTTTAAATTTGTGGATGGGGGTATACTTAGCAATGGGGTGATGTTAATAAAACTTGGAGTAGGAATAGCCGCGGTCTAAATTAATTTATTATAAAGTCAGATAACTTAAAATAGTTCTTTTTGAAATCGCTGCAAATGTCAGCATTTTGGAACTAGGTAAAACTGCCAAATAACTAATTCTAATTAATTTATTACTCAAACTAGTAAGTTACACGTCGAGACTCGACGGATATAATTATATATTTTATATATAATATAACTATAAAAACCCCATACTTACGGTAAATGTCAATTAAATCTCCCCTAGACATAATACACTTTGAATGCTCCCCCCATACCTTCATACTTCATTTAAACTCCCTCAATCAGAATATAGCTTTTGTTTCGAAAATAAAAATGGGAAATGACCGATATAACCTTCTGAAAAAAAATGGAAGGGTAAAGAAGTCATTACACATTTGAGCCTGTCACGTCGGACACGATTGCCGAAACCGCCGTTGCACGCCTCCAACTCCCTCCCTCCAATAACCCCCCCCCCCCCAACCCACGACGATTCCGTTCAAAACTTCATCCTAAAAACACCAATCCAGGCGAAAGAAATCCATTTGAGTTTCGGCATTGTGCTGCGGAGGAGAGAGGGTGTGAGTCGAGTTCGAAGGCTGGGCTTGAGTTCGAAGGGTGTGAGTTCGGCGGCGAGGGCGGCGATTGCAGGGGCGAATCTGAAGTTAGTGCAAGGTCGAAGAAGAAAGGTATTCCACCACATAACTCGAAAATGAATTGCGTTTCGGTTTTCGGATGCGACTTGTACTTAGTTCATGGATTATAGTGTTTTTATTGGGATTGTAGGTGTTTGAAACTGTTTTTGTGGATGCGAAATTGGGGATTAGGGTTTATGAAATACCAATTGAAAAGGGTTGTGCTTAGGGCCTCGATTGTATTGTTTTGGTTTGGATTTTAGGTGTTTGGAAGTGTTTTTGTGGATGCGAATTTGGGGATTAGGGTTTATGAAATTCCCCTTTAAGTTGAAAAGGGTTTCGGTTTAGTTGTTAATGTTTGTTGGTTTTTGGGCGAACATTAGTGTTCTGTATTCTTCGAGTGTTGGGAAAATGACATGATTGATGGAGCAACAAGAGTTTTGGTTTCACAGATGTAAGAGTGTTGGTTTTTGTTCATGAAAGTCACATGAAAACGTTGATTTTGTACAGAACTGTGTTTTTCTATGTATATGTTGTGTCTTATTGCGATTAATGGTGTTTTTGGAGTTGATAGCTGTGGTTTTGTAGTTTTTTTTTCTAGGAAAGGCTCATTTTTTGTTCATACCTGTGTTGAGAAGTGTATGTGTTATTTTATGTTGTGATTAATGGATTTTGAGGTATTCACAGTGATATGGTGATTATTTGTATCTTTCCATGTGTACTGTGGTGTTTTATAGACAGATAATAGTTGTTATTTGTTCTTAGTCTGTTGTTTTTTTGTGTGTAATGCTATGAATGAGTATTGTCTGCAGGAAAGAAGAATGGCCCCGAAGAAAAAAGGTAGTGCAACACAAAAGGAGAGGGTGGGGACTGACCGGTCCGGGAAGAATGAAGCAAAAGAAAATGTAGCGGAAGAGAGGAAGGAAACAGAGGGAAAAAGGGAGCCTGCTGACCTGGTAACCCGGTGCTCGATTTCCATACTTCAAGATGCAATGGCACAGATTGAGGGCCGCATCACTGAGCAGCAACAAATGGCAATAAGGGGGACGCCCTTCCACCACTTTTCAAGGGCAGATGGTGTGTATACTAGCAACACGCGGCTGCAATCACTCATAGAGTGCTTCAACTTTGAAAAGTGTGTATTCGTGGTGGGAGATGGCATAGTACTTCCCTTCAAGTCATGGGAATTCTCGGTTGTGGTGGGCCTCCATGACAAAGGTGTGTATGTACACCCCAAGTGTTACCAGCGATCAGAGTTCAAAGAGAAGTATTTTGGGAAAAAGGCAAGCGACATCAAAAGGAAACAATTGATAGAGGTGATGACAAACTTGGCGGGGACAAAAAATGTTGAAGACTTCACCCGGGCGTTTGTGTTGGTTGTATTCAATACTGTGCTGTTTCCCATATCCTCCGGCATACTCCATGAATTCCTTGTCCATCATGTGGACAAGTTAAATAGATTGGGGGAGTATGCTTGGGGCAATGATGTGTATCGTTATGTGGTGGAGGCAATGAGAAGTTTTGTTGCTCGCGGGGAAGTATACATTAATGGCTGCACGTTAGGGGTACTGGTAAGTATTTTGAAAATAATCATCATCATGATTTACACCAGTGTACCTTAAAAAAACACATATGTTATGCTATAAAAACAACACTGTTGTTCAGGCCTTAAAAGAAGTTTACCTTCTTCATGTTTTATTGTATGTGCAGGCCTGGTTCTATGAGAGATTTCCCCTCATGGCCACTCCAGTGTCTGAACCGATCATCCCTCGAATGGTCCGTTGGCAATGTAAGCACGGTCGGTTGGAGCAGTGTAGGGAGGATCTGAAAAAACTCAAGGATTACAATCTAGTGCAATTCGGCATCACATATCGGGAGCAGAAGTTTACTATCGACATGGTGGAGACACCAGCAGAGGTGGTGGTGGCGCGTGCAGAAGGGTTGGTGGATGACCTGCCATTACGGCAAAAATGGCGAAGGCAACCCCGGAAGAAAGGAAATGAAGAGGCTGAAGAAAAGAAGTTTGTTGAAGAGACGGATATAGATGCAAACCTAGGAGAACCAACACAGTCACAGGTAAAGTGTAATGACCTCTAGTGTTTTATGTGAATATTGTTTTGTTAAAGTATGTGGTTTTGTTGTTTTTGGTTAAATACACAAGTGTCATTTAAATGGAAGGTGGTGTTTTGTGAACACTTGAGTAGACACAACTATGTTGTTTCATGTGAACGTGGGTTGGGTTAAAGTGTGTTGTTTCCTGTCAATGTGGTGTTTCATGTGATGTTTCATGTGAATGTGAATGTGGGTTGGGTTGTGAACACTAGGTGTTTTGTTTGTGGTTTAATACACGTGTCATTTACTAAAGTGTGTTGTTTCCTGTGCATATTTGTAGTGTTAATGTATTGTAAACTTGTGTTTTATTGCATGTGCGTTCGAGCAAACAGCCAGCACCAAGTAATGTGGATGAGGAGAGCTTTGGGAGTGAGTCAACAGCAAGCAGCGAGGGACCAGATCTTGCTGGAAATGAAGATGATGATGTGGAAGCTGCAACCCTAATGGTGAGCGAGAAAGAAAAGGAAAAAGTAGATAAGTTGGAGGAAAGTGGTGGGATCATTGATCCGGATGATACGGATTTAATGGTTGGACAAGCTGTGAAGTATGGATTAAATGAAACAGCGAGGGAGGAGAAACACAGAAAAGGTACTATAGCACCTGTTATTTGATAAAAAGATTTGGTCCAATTATAGTTTACAAGCACTCTAATCAATGGTATTCCATGTGCAGCGGCGCAACAGGGGAAACGGAAAAAGGATCCCCCAAAGGGCTCTTCGCTTGCACGTAATGTAAGGCAACGTACAGATCGAAAGGCGAAAGAAAAGGGACCTGATTACATGATCCCAGTATCCAGCCAGAAACCTGTCAAAAAGACAACCAAAAAGGGAAAAGAGGTTAAGGGGAAAAAATAGGGAAAGGAGACGAAAGAGGTATGCCAACAGTTGTAATGCAGCTGACTTTTGTGTTTTTTTGCATCTGACTGTTGTTAATGCAGACGAGCAGAAAACACCTGCTATAGACCTCGAACAAGAAAAGCAAAGAAGGTATGTTGGACGGATAGACTATGCTGGGAGGAAAGGTCTCTCCTCCGACAATTGGAAACTCGTGGAGGATTTCATCGACCACCCGATGTGAAGGTAAATGAACCTCGTTCTGTGTTGTAGTGTGGTGTTGAGGATTCGAATTTTTGTATTTGATTTAGCTTATGTCGTGTGTTTTATGGTGTTCTCAAAACCAGGATCTGTGTTTTGTTCATATGGTGCTGTGTTTTTTATACACCTTTCTCGTGTTCTGACTGTGATGATCCGTGTTGTATTCAGTAAACATGTATGGAGCAAGGGTATGTGTGCAGTCATGCCATCAAGCATCTTGGAACTACTTTTTCATGGAGCCTTGGACATTGATCTTGTTAGTTCCTACTGTGCACTATTATGCAGTGATGAGTTTCGGGCTGAAGAAGGGATTATTGAGGAGATGGGATTCGTCAGCGCGTATACAACGGTAACCATTTGTCTTAGGTTATTTTACCTATTTGTATAAACACAGACAATTATAGTCATAAAGTTCCTTTGGGTTTTACTACTCTAGTCACGGATTTTAGAACTGTATTCCGACAAGAACCAGAAAACCACGATGCCACATGCTCAATATGAGAAACAGTTCGAGAAATTGTGGACGCCGGGGAAGACAGAGCTTGAATCATTAGGGTCCGTGATCGAGCGTGACGTACAGTTTGTCATACTGCCTATCACCATAAAGTACCACTGGTTCCTCCTAATTCTTGACCTGGATGCAAAGGATATGGTGATTTACAATTCCATGTGGGCATCAAAGTTTCAAACTGCGGGACTTAGAGTGGTAAGTTCAAACACCATCCATGTTTCCTGGTTCTGTTAAAATGATGTTCAGTTTCGATGTTGTCGTGTTTTTCGATGTTAATCATGTGTTCTGATTCCAGACTGTGTTGTTATGTAACTATATTATCGTGTTTAATAAACAATCTGTGGTATTCACAGGCCAACTTCATCCGGTACTACATGAGCACTAGACACGAGATTGAATTTTCCAAACACATCGTGCAGAAAAAAATGTGTCGGCAGCAACTGGAAACCTCGGTGGACTGTGGGGTGCATGTGTTGTGGTGGATGGAGGCCTTTCTACGAGATACCGATGAGTTTTGGGATATGGAGGCGACAGCGGACATTGAAAAATATCGTGCCGAAATTGCTCTCAGATTTCTCCGAGGTGCAGGGTCCCATGCCCAGGATCATGCTCAGGCCACTGCTCAGACCCATGCTCCAGCGGATCCAACATCCCCTACTCCACCTGAAAAGTCCCCAAACAAAGCTGACCCCCCTCCAGCTGATGTCGCTGAAAAAGTTGCACCAACCAAAGATGATCCCCCACCTAAGGATGTTGGTGAAAAGTCTCCAACCAAAGTTGATCCCCCTCTAAAGGATGTCGGTGAAAAGTCTCCCACCAAAGAGGATCCCCCTCGACCTGATGTGATCGACACGGCATCTACTGCCCCCCCTTCCTAAACATTGAATTTAAGTGTTGACTGTGTTGTTTTTTATTGACTGCACTATTTTGTATGTTGATTGAATTTCCAGTAATAATACATTTGTGTTTTGAGTGTGTTGTTTTGCTGAGCCATGTCTGTGTTATTCTGGTCAGATGTGGTGTTACACTCAACACTAGAACACCTGTGGTGTCACAACATCCTTTGTTATGTGAATGATTGCACTATTTTGTCTGCTCAAGTGAAGTGTTTCTGGATATAATTACAGATTTGGTTTTTAATCTTGTCCAATGAAGCAATGGGTTTCTATAGAAACAAAATGGTAGTTTAGTAAAATCCCAAAAACGCATTGTGGAAAAAATTAGTAACCAAAAAGAGTTTTGATTGTAGTTGTTTGCATGGCAAAACCCATGTTTACAACTGTGGTGATCATCATTTCTGGAGAACCACAACTTTTTCATTGTTTACAACTTTGGGGTTTTCAGTTAAAGGTGTGTTGTTCTTCGATGGTATGGTGGTGTCAACAACAGTGCTTGTATGTTGCTGTTGATTCCAACTGTGGTATTTCATCCCATGAACCAAACACGTTGTAGTTCAAGGTGAACCCAACTCATCGTGTTTAAGAGTTGATCTTCCTCCAAAGTTGGAAATAGCTTAGGATTGTATGTTTCATCGATTCCACCTACTAGATGAACAATCCCATTTCCAAAACCCTTTTCCTTGTAGTTCAATGTGAAACCGATTCATAACATCTAAGCCTTGATCTTGAGTTACTACATGGAAATGGCTTCACATTGCATGTTTCATCGATGTGATCCACTACATGAACCTTCCCATTTCTAAAACCAAGTACGAGTTGTAGTTCAAGGTGAACCCGATTCATCGTGAGAGGGTAGATCTTCCACCAAAGTTGGAAATATCTTAGGATTGTATGTTTCATCGATTCCAGCTACTAGATGAACTTCTCCATTTCCACTGGATGGGACCTTCCCATTTCTAAAACCAAGTGCAAACACGTTGTAGTTCAAGGTGAACCCGATTCATCGTGTTTAAGCACTGATCTTCCTCTAAAGGTGGAAATAGCTTATGATTGTATGTTTCATCGATTCCACCTACTAGATGAACAATCCCATTTCCACTGGATTACCCTTCCCGTTTTCAAATCCCTTTTACTTGTAGTTCAAGACCAGCCCTATTTATAACATTCAAGCATTGATCTTCCTACAAAGTGCGTTATAGCTTAAATGTGTTGGTTTCATCGATTTCATCCTATGGTTGAACCTTCCTGTTTCCATTTACCTATTAGTTGTAGTTCAAGGTGAACCCGATTATTTGAAAATAGATGTGTTATATCTGTTACATCCAAAAAGGTGTTAATCATACATGACTAATGAAAACACACGAACAACACATTTCGTTATATTAACACTACATACTTGAACCGGGCACACCACTGTTAAATCCACCAACATCACTCTTCCAACTGAGTATGTTGCACACTAGTGTCACACACAATGATACCATATAAATATCATCTTTGCATACAACAAAATAACCACATTCCATAAAAAAAAAAACATTTCATAGAGAATATTACACCCACACACAGCTGTCCACTTAACAGTACAAGTTTCCACATTTCATTATCAAATTGGTATCACATCTTGAAACAATCCAGAACACGGACCTTTTCAAACAATGAAACCAGCCAAAATAATACCACTCCAGTCAGCGTAAAACACCACACTAGCTCAAAAAGGTGCAAAAGTGCAGCGTGTGTGAAAAAACTGTGCAAAAGTGCAACTGTTATTCAGGCAATGAACTTGTATGCCTCTTTGCACGTGGCGCGGTTATGCCCCCGTCGTCGGCATAGGCCACATTTAACCTTGCTTGTCTGGATTTGGGATGGTATACGCTTTTTCTTCCTACGGTCCGGTTGCACCCTCACATCCCAGGGCAGCACAAACTCACTGTCATCGTCATTATCCTCTTCGCAATTTCCAGTGGACGTCATGAGAGGATATATCACACCGTCGTAGGTTCTCTTATAATATTCCACGGAGTAATATGGGTCACAATAGTCATAAATATTACCTTGCATTCCCTTGATAGCGGCACATCCATGTTTGCATGGCATCTTCAGCATTTGCCAGTAACCACATGAACAATTCCTCCTCTCAACATCCACAGCATGTATTTTATTATTTTCACGTACTTCGAACAACGTTCCACCAGCCCGCTGAATCTCTAGCGCACCAGATCCTATGTAAAATTGGCTCAACAACTTTTCTGGGTTCGGACACAATTTCCCTTCCATTTTAGCACCTTCCTCTCTCTTTTCATTTATCATCTTCATCACTTGCTTCCGAATTGTATCAAGCATTGAATACAGAGGCAGGTTCCTCGGTTTCACCACCCAGGAGTTCCAGCTCTCAATTAGGTTTGTGATCATCACTCCCCATCTATTGCCCGGGAACACAGCATTTGCCCAACGTCGCGGTTCTGAATTTGCAATGAAAGTTGAAGATAGAGGAATTGCTTGGAGGATAGAATTCAGGTGTTCACACATCTCTTCATAGGTAGCAGCGTAAGCCGCAGCCTTCAATACCCCTGTCCATTTCGTTTTATTCTTATAAGGGTACATTTTCATTACCTGCAATCACACAAAATGAAAGCTTTTAAACACGACACTAAGTCAGAAAAACACAACTCATGATAAGCGTGACACTGAATAACCGCACTAATTCTCAGTCCGGACAACAAACATACAACTATATGAAACAACTATCACCTCCGTTTTGAAGTTGTCTTCAAGGTGTCGTATGCATATGGAGTGATGACACTCGTTAAACACGCTTGGAATCGCTTTCATCAGTCCGGAGTGACGATCACTAAAAAACGTGAACTCTCCCCATTGATCACGTTCATTGCCGCTGTCAATTGCACTCCTCAGTTTTTGACAGAACCAGTCCCAATTTTCATCAGTCCCCCCCGACAACTATAAACCAAGAAATTCAGCCAGAAAAAAAACACTATTGGTCAATATAAAACAACTAAATTCAGGGTATAACGAACACAAGAGTTTATCTTCTAGACACCACAGTACAGGTTGAAAATACCAAACTACGACAGTAATACAATAAACTACAAACAGAATGTCAGTGGGTACCTGCATATGCAATTGTTATGAACCCACCGTTTGCGTCTTTGCCCACAACGCCCAATATTGAACCTTTCCCCTTGGACTTAATGTGTGTCGCATTAAGCTCGACAAGCGGCCGACAACCTCTTTTGAACCCATCGAGGCACGCTGCCATTGCTATGAAAACCCGCCTAAACTTCCCGGTATCCTCATGCACCTCCAAATCTGCAACGCTGCCAGGGTTTGTCGACTTCAACCTAGTGCAGAATCCTCTAATCTTGTCAAAAGCATCAAAATCAACTCCATGTATTTCCTTCAGTGCAATCTCCTTCGCGTTCCAAGCCATGCGATAGCCAATTTGAATTTTGAAAGCTGCCTGAATGTGGTCCACAGCTGTGTTGGGTGTATAGTTTGGGTCTCGCCTCACTTTTTCCTTGATGATGGATGCAACCCATGTTGCATTTGCCTTAGGATGTACCCTCACTTGTAGATTATTCACACCACAACCATGATTCAAATTGCACTTGCGAATAGCGAATGAATCATCTGATTTATGGTGGGAAGCATAAATTCGCCATCCACATTCTTCCGTCGAACATATCACGATCACCTTCTCGCTATCATTCTTCACAAATTGGAACCCACGTCGGACTGCAATACAGTGGTTTTTGAGCACCCTATGAAACTGATCCACATTTTTAAACTTTTGTCCTTCCCCTTTAAAAGCATGAGCCCACAACACTGTTACATCCTCCGTGTCTTCCTCATCAAAGTCATTATCGCATTCATAAACATCTTCCGTATCCGTCCTGCAATCAATAAATCACCGCTCACAGCCACTACACATACCACAACCGAATACAACATTCATTCACAAACAAATCGCATTTCTCAATGTCTGCACGAATATACAGTGTGTGATAAATATTCCAATACAACATACCATGACAAAAACAACAACTTCCTACACTAAAACACGACACTGTACGTAAACATGTATAACACTGCGCAAATACCTAAAACATACAATGGCACTTTACTAAATCACTATTCCATATATATAACAGTAGAAACACTCGTGATCGTTACATGCAAAAGAAAAACACCCCTTTACTTCCAAACACAATCATTTCCCATAATGCATACATGAACCAATGTATGTTCAGAAAATAAAACACCACTATCATAGGTTTGGGCACCACAGTGGGTTTCGTTTAGCACCACACGTACCTCATTCTTTTGCTGCCAGCTTCCGTGGTCGTCACATTCATCTTGCCAAACGACAACCCCCTAGCGTTGTTCAGCCTTGCCATCCTCATTACATCTGCGTCGTGGATGAGTTCCACTGTGTATCCTCCATCGTCTACCTCATAATGTAAGCTATTTCTTGTTGCACATACGTCGGGCCATTTATCCCTCAACTTTTCATACACATCCGGAAGAAGATCCACAGCCTTAAATCGCACAAGATGCACCTCCGAATTGTAATGACAAAAAAGCATTATCTCTTCCCCATGGAGTGGCTCTTCACCACAGCTCATCATACTTCTTCTCCTCCACGGATTCCTCCTAAAACACCCTAACCCTTCTCCTCGGACTGAAGAATGCCGCAAGAATCTTCTCCAAAACCCTTCCCTAACCCTCGTCTCTTCCCTCTCAAGAAACACAGAAACCCACCCCCTATTCCTTCTATGGTCGGTTGGAAATGTGGTGACAAACCCTAGCCTTTTCCATCTCCAATAGCGAGCTCCCGTCCGTCCTTTAGCGCGGGGAAATGGGCTTCCCACACATGTATTTGGCGCCAACGGGGGCTTCCCAAAGAAGCCAACAATCCGAGAGGAAGTTTTGTGAATGGAGGGTTTGGAACCCATTTTTATGCAAGGAAGAAGGAGCAAAATGAGTACCTCCTGCACAAGATGTCACATCGGCTCCTTTTGCAGCAAAAAGGTAAGGTTACAATGGTAATTTCCTTACTCCTTTTCTTATTCCTTTTCTTTTATGTAGGGGGGATTAAAGTGAGATGTATTTGAAGAATAGGTACTAATACATCATAACAATAGTATGTAGGGATTTTACTTAAATTCTTAAATTGGAGGGGGATTTAACTATAAAAACCCCATACATATATCATATGAAACTATAGAGAATATATAATAATTATATTTTAATTATTTTAAAACTAATAGAGAAATCATATTAAACCGTCTTCTTGTGGCTTGTCCCGTACAAACCTAGCAAATCAGTAACAATAAATAATAAAATTATATTTTATTTAATTTGAAATTTTATTTTAAATTAAATAAATTTAAATAAGTATTAAGCATGATATGAAAATTTTCCTTAAAATTTGTTGAATCACTGTAAACAACGTTTCTTGTAGTATGTTGAATTAATCCGTCTTAACTAAATATTAATACTTTAAGTCTCATCATGCTAGTGACACGAGATATCGCAACATATAACTGTTTATTGCTACAAATTAGATTTGGAAGATAGAGTTCAATCTTCTTTAATGATTGAAAATGACTTTTCTTTATATTCATAGCAAAACAAACTGCGAATAAGAATTGTCTCATATGAAATCGAATGGAAAATTTGGTTAAATCAGACGGGCTCATAATCAAACTACCAAACAAAAATTTTCTACTTTCATGGTTTCCCAAAATTAGTTTAACCTCAATTATATAGTTTCACATCTTGGTTACTATCAACCTGCTTCGATCGCATAATTTATTTGATGGATCTATATACCTAAAAAGAATGACTATACAACCCTCATTCAACTTTATTTTATGATTTAGTAGTCCAGAACACTTGATGGTGTTTAGATATTCTGATGAAAATATTTCATTTTCATTATCCATGCTTTCATCCTCTTGACAAATATTTTTAGAACTGAGATATACATTTTCATTTGCAAACAGACATTCATGATGTAATCATTAATTGTATCAGTCCATCTCATTGGAATGAGGTAGTATAGCACATATCTTCAAAAATGTTTATATTTGGAGTGATGCAGTTTTTATTTGTGTATGTACACAAAAAAATGCTTATATAGGATCACACGTAGAGTTTATAAGAATATTATCCGGAAATGTCACATCTGTCTACAACTCCAAGATTAATTCCGGTTTTACCATCACCTACATCAAGTATCAATATTGCACATTTTTTTATATATATAAATTTCATAGTAAACAACATTTCTTATAATATATTGAGTTAATCCATCTTAATTAAATACTTCCTCCGTTCCTTAATAATTGAAACGTTGGGAGATCTGTCATTGTTCATTGAGTAACTTTGATTCGATTTTTTAACACAATTATACAAGATAAAATATAGTCAAGTGAGATTTTGTTGGATTCGTCTAATCGCATAGATTCGGAATATCAAATTTTTATAATATTTACTTGTATAGAATTTGAGTTATTAAGGATTAAAAATGTGTATTGGATTGCGTAAAATGTGGGTCCGTGGCAAATATTAAGAAACAGAGGAAGTATTAATACTTTGATTGATCTCTTGCTAGTGACACGAGATATCACAACATATAATTGTTCAAAGCTAAAAATTGGTTTTGAAAAATAGAGTTCAACCTTCTTTAAAAATTGACATTAACTTTTATTTATAATCATAGTAAAACAAATTGGGAATTTCCTCATAGTTGTTACGATCCCGATCCTGATCTTAGGATCTTACAATTTTACGATCATACATCTTAAAATGATTCCGATCTTTGTAGGATCTTAAAATTAGTAAGATCTACATATGATCCTGACCCTAATCGTAGAATATTACGATCTTATGATCATACTCTCTTAAACGATTCTACGACCTTACGATCGTCCACTTTTAAAAGCATAAGATCTTTGTAGGATTTTATAATTTAAGATTAGAGTAACCTTTTTGTTATAATTTTTAAACTTAAGAGGTAGTATTCCTTATGTAAGCAGTATGATGTGTAAAAAAAAAATGCATTATGCATTGTTGTACAAATTTTTTTATGTTTAATTATAATGTTTTTGTACTGTATCGTCTTAATTAAACTGCAAAATTCATAAATACACAAATTCATATTTTTACTTGTTACTATGCATAATTGGTTTCATCAATTTTTGTAATTTCATAAGATCTTAGGATCCCGATTCGATCCTATGATTCCGATCTTGCGAAAACAAAACCGATCTCATATAGAATCCCGATCTTAGCAACATCCTCCTTTAAAGTAGAATGGAAATTTGGTTAAATACGACAGGCTTATAATCATTCTATCAAGAATTTTCTACTTTCATTGTTTCTCAAAATTATTTAGCCTTAATTGTATGGTTCCGCATCTTGTTTACTCTCAACGTGCTTCCATTGCATAATTTATATGATGGATCTATATTCCTAAGAAGCATGACTATGCAGCCCTCCTTCAACTTTATTTCATGATTCGGTAATCCTGGAAGCTTGATCATACTTTGATATTCCGTGAAAATATTTCATCGTCATTATTTATATTTTCATTATCTTGACAAATATTGTTAGAACTAAGATATATCTTTTCATTTGCTCACATATGTTCTATGATTTAATCATTGATCGTATCAATATCTCATTTGTAGGGGCTAGTCTAACAACATCTTTAAAAATGTCTGAATTTGAAGGGCACAATTTATATTTGTATATACAATTTCAACAATTTTCAACTCGCCGACTTCATAAGAAAATCATCTTGAAATGTTACATCTGATTGTACATCTCCAGATCAATACCAATTTTACCAATTATCATTACCTGCATGAAGTATTCATTTTGCAAATTTTTAGGCATATATAAATTGCATTGTAGACAACATTTTCTTATTGTATCTTGAGTTAATCCATCTTAGTTGCATATTAATGCTTTGAGTCATATCTAAAAACTGGTTCTGGAAGATAGAGTCCAACATTTTAAAGATTAACAATGACTTCTCTTTATAGTTATAGCAAAACAAACTGCGGGTGAGAATTTTGTCATCTGAAATCGCATGGAAATTTTGGTTAAATCAGATGGGCTCATAATCATTATACCAATCAAGAATTTTCATCCCAAATAATGAGCTTTGTTTTAATCAGAAAAGATGTTAAATCATTTTCTGTGTAGAATTCTAATCACAATCTAGTGGAATACCAAATCTAGAATGTGCAGTCTTACCTCTTGTAAAAGGTAGTGATGCTATTCCACTCAAGCAATATAATATGACGCCTCCACGGAGGGCCGAACTTAATGGTTTCCAGATAAATGTATTGCCAGTTCCACCACGTAAAGAAAAAAGAATTCATCCCCACCACTATCAACTGCATATATTAAATATTCTTTACTCATCAATCAACAAAGGCAATAGCTTAGTATGATCTTTATCATTTTTTCTTATTATAATATGACTCTTCTAGTATTAATAGATTCTCTGTTTCAGACATTAAAACGTCATCCTGTAACGGCATTCCAGAGAAAAGTTTCAAACTTATAGAATTTGCAGCAATTAGCTTTTCAAATTTTAACAAAGCTAGATTTTTTATTTGTTCTTCTGTTAAAACTTAGACTAATGAATTCTTCTTTAAAAAATAGATTTGACAGGCCCAATGTAACACCCCGGTTTTTGGTAACCCAGGTCGGGATGTCACCGCCACACCTCCCTATCAAGACACGGTTTCTCCGAGCTTGCTAAAGAGATGCAAGGCTATGGTTTTTCAGAATTTAAAACATTCAAACAGCCCATTGTAATATAGCTCGAAAATAATATCATTACAGTTGCAGCGGAAAATAATATTTACATATATAATGCAGAGAATTTAAATATAGGGCCAACATAGCCAAAATACGGGTTAGACAGGCCCGTTCATCCAATTTCTATTCTAACGCAACATTTAAAAATAATGTAATTCTCAAAATCCCCATGTATGCATATGATGATGCATATTCTTCGGCTCTGAAAGAAAAAAAGAGAAAAACATGGTTTGGTCAGCAAAAACTTGCTGAGTAAGTTAACACATGCATGATTATGAGGTTTCAAAGCCATTAATTAGATTTAAAGAAAACATGTGCATATCACCCCATAATTTAATTTATTCAATTATTTGCATAATTTAAAAGATACGGATTCCATAAGATCATAAATATAGCTTGAAAAGTAATTAAGTAAATTGACATAAATTTAAAAGCACAATTTAACCGGAATTTAATTTAAACAAATGTCTAGCTTCGTTTCTTTCACAGATCACCATCGCTAGGGCTCTTATGTCCGCCAGCCTTACGCTCGGGCTCTTATGTCCACGAGTATCATGGTCAATCTATTAATAGGTTCATTACGTCCGCTAGCCATACAATCAATATGTCGCTAGGGCTCTTACGTCCACTAGACATACACTTGGGCTCTTATGTCCACAAGCCATAGACAACATTGATAGTATCCAGCTTAGTCATAAACCACAATGTTTTAATCTTTTCTTTGTTTAGAAAGACCAAATTCCCAAATTTAGTAAGTTTCTCAAAATATACTATTTCAGGACGCTATCCGCTCCGATATCATTTAAAATCATTTTCAACAAGATTTTCAAGATTTGACTTGGTCAAAACCACTGTTTACTCCAAAATTAATTAAAAATTGGTCTTACGTCCAAAAATTCTGAAACTTGACCAGTGACTCGAAAACACAGAGATAAACAAGTTTCATGTTTTAAGTTTTTCGATCCGAGATACGAAAGTAAGTAAAAAATGTCAATTTTTAACAGGATGATAATCTATCCGAATTTCAACACAGCAGTCTCAAAATTCCAAGATCTACCATAGCAAACTAACTCCACATTTGATGAAGGTTTACAGGGAGATACTTAAGACATATATCTACAACTTTTATGTTCGACTAAAGTTGTGAATCGGTCTAGATCTATTGTCAAAAACATCTATAAGTTCGGATCTAAGTTCTGTCAAGATTTCAAGATCCAAATTCAAAACAGTTAGGTTTGGGGTCAATTTCAGATATCAAAACATAATGAAAAATTCTGAAATTTTTACAAAAGCTAGATTAATGTCTTATGAACGTTTTGCATGTTTTAAGTTTTCTCGTTTGAACAGGTTTAAGGGTTCGGAAAAATCATGCAAAAATGTTGTGCCGTTAAAGATTTCGTATTGACAGATTTTATGTTCTTGGTTTAAATCTTTAGATTAAGTGCATTTTAAATCCTCCCAAAACCATAGTAAGATTAAATTACCGATCTATGGACGTTCTGGCTCGTCGATTCGTAGGCGTGGCTTCCAGTCCACCGTTTATCTCCTTGATTCCGTCGGGTTCTTCGCTCTCGATCCGGATCGGGGTGTAGAATGGAAAAGGATGAGGTTAGGATTCGTGTTCGAATTGAGAATGGAAAAAGGAATAGATCGGATCTAACCACGATGATAGAAGACCCCAAATTTCGTCCAAGACAGTCTCCTCTCTTGCCTTCGTGCCTTCGACGACTCCGGAATTAGGGTTTGATGTGTAGAGAGATTTTGTAGGGTTTGAAAAATATTCGGGATTGATTAAGATGGTTATTTATAGATGTGCAAGACCTAGGGGACGTCTAAAGGCTGCCCCTAAGTGTCTTGAGCCGAAAGGAAAGCAACTGAAGTCGGAAAATCCGGATTCGGGCGACTGAATCGCGGAAACGCCGTGACTGCGCTAACGGCGCGGGGTTGGCGCGCCCTATGAGCAACCACCGCGCGGACACCGCGCCATCCTGGCCTCGACTTCGGTCTTGGCCGGGTCGTGCGATCCGTCGGGTCTTTTCTCCTCTCTTTCGGACTTCTATCCCTCTATGTTCTCGGTCTCCGATTTCCGGGCTATTTTCGGGCTCCGATTTCCTATCTTAAGTTTATTTGGATCTAAATTTACGTTTGGACTCGAGTTATTGAGTCCATCGGTGTTGGGTTCTCGTGTAACCATTTATTTGATTAAATTGTCTTCGGCTTCCCGGGTTCTCGGAATTTTGATTCCTTTTTAATTTAAATTCCATTTCTCATTTCTTATGATTCTTTATTTATTTATTATGTTTTCTTTATTATTTATTTATTTATTTATTTATTTTATGTGGCAAAATTCTCGGGTATTACAGTCTACCCTCCTTAAGAATCAACTTCGTCCTCGAAGTTGTGTTTCGGCTTTTCTCGTATTAGGAACTAATCCTTTTGTTTATTTTATTATTTTGTGACTGAATTTAGAATTAAAAATTCTAAGCTGCCTACGTACCCTGTGAAGGGATCAAGCCATTACGTAGTTCAAAACAATTTGAATTTGTTTATTTATGATTTAGGATACATCTTATCGAGTCGAACTTCAAAAATAAATTATTACGGGGTATCACATCCTCTCCCCCTTAGGACTTCATTTATATCCCCATAACTGCCTATACGTTATTCTCAAGAGGGTTCGGGTTTTGGTCTTGTTCATCGTCCCTCTCTCCTTGCTGAAGGTTCACCAAATCTATCCTTTTTTCGATCGCCTCCTCTGGCGTTCGACATCCCCTAGCCTTGTGACCAAGCTTTCTGCACCTATTGCAGGTTCCAGGCTTCGGGCATTGGCGCACTAGATGTGTATGGTTGCATCATGGGCAGCATGGTATAAACGCACCACGGTTGTCATCTCCTCCATTGTTGAGACCGTTATCCTCTTTCCTTCGAGATCCATTGCCTTTCCTAGAGTTGTTGTTGTTGTCTTTCCGATCCTTCTTCTCAAGTCCTTGCGAGTCCCTGCTCGACTCACCAAGTTCCTTACGCTTCAATTGCTGGATTCGAGCAATTGCTACAGCACGGTCATATATCATCTGCAGGTTCGTGAATTGTCCTACTGCAAGTATCTCCCAGATACTAAGAATCAGACCCATCTCAAATTTCTGAGCCTTGTCAGAGTCGGTTGGTACTAGCCTCGTAGCAAATCGTACTAGCTCCTTGAATTTGCTGTAGTATTCTTGCACCGTTTGTGCACCTTGCTCTAAGTTGATGAATTCCTCGTACTTCGCAGTCTTGGTGCTCAGTGGGTAGAATCTTTCCCTCAAAGCTTCCTTAAGCTCTTCCTAGGTGTAGGCTTCTTCATCTTCCTCTGAATTCCTCTGGAGGTTTTGCCACCATTCATCGGCTTCGCCTCCTAAGTAGTAGGTCGCTACGTGTATCTTCTCCTCATCAGGGCATTTGATAGCGTTCAAGAGCTTGTCAAAGGTACGGGTCCAACCTTCCAACTTCGCCGGATCCTCTTGGCCGTCATAATGGGGCGGGTTATAGGGGTTCATGAAACTTTTGAACTTGAGCTCCACTAACACGAGCTTTTCTAAAATATCCCAAATTAAATTTATTAAAAGGAAAGAGTTATGATTCATGGGGAAAGGGTTTAAGGATATATTTCACTTTTTATTACTCATGTGGGGTATTCTGATTTCAAACGGCGCTGTAGTTCTCCCTGGCATGAAACTTTTGACAATTTTCACGGTGCAGCTGGGATAGATAATTCAATCTTGATCTTCAGTCTGTCACACTGAAGATCCCCAGCATTTGGCATCATGAATTTATCATAGTTTCATGTCATAAAGATCCTTGCCCTGAAACACACTCCCACTGTATGAGTATTTTCTGAAAAATCATAATCCTGGTTTTCAATTTTATTTAGTGAAACCAATTTATGAAGATGGAGTTGGGATTAGGGATATATTATAGGCTGTCACGTTTTTATTGCTCGTGTTAAGAAACTGTGCTCCCGAAAGCGCACGGTGTCAAAAGTTGCAGTAATTTATAGTAAGACCGGATCGTTCTCTGGAGGATGTGCGATAGAAGCAGGGCCCACGTCGTTTACTAAGATTTTCCACTCGGTTACTCGATTCAAGTTTTGCAATGGTTTCTAACAACTACTTGACAATAATTTAAATCAGATCATGAAAGCAGTAAAATATTATTCTAAAAAGCGATTAAATTTATTCTAAGAAAGCGATACACATTATGCTAGGAAAGCGAATAGGATTAGTCTACGAAAGCGAATTAAAATGTGACAGAAGGGACAGGGAGAAAATAATAAAGATTGGACAAGATTCAGATGAAACTCAATTAAACTTCCATTTTAATACACAGATTTTTGTTTGGGATAACTCGTCAGTTAGCTAACTCTCATGCTTTCTGCACTATGTTCCCTTTAACAGACAGGTACTTACAGTGAGAATTTACATGCTCTTAAGATCTCAACTTCTAAGATGCCACAGATTAATAACTCCCCTTTTGCAATGCCTTCCAAGAGTGTGTTATTCATATGTGGTGGACAAGCAACACCTAACATATCATTAGTTGATATGCCAAGTACTCCTATCGTCCCCCTTGTCACACCCAAAGTCCAAATCTAACCCCGAACTAATCCATAACTCTTAAACCTTACAACCGGCAGATACATCTCTGCTTCCGAGTGACCTCTATGAAAGCATTTTAAAGAAAGCGGTAAAGAAAGCAGTAAAGAAAGCATTTAAAAACCTATCGCTCGGAAGTCTTAAAAGATCGTCACAATCCGTTAGCATAAAAGAGCCCCTAGTCTTGGTGACCAGATGCAGATTTAGAACTTCCCAAATATCAGTAAGCCACAGGGCTTATAACATTCGGTTAGTTATGAGATACAAACATGAGTGGAACAGACCTATGAAGGTATATTCCGAATGTACTCACTCAAGACTCAATTTTAGGCTTTGGTGAGAGAAGATAGTAGTTGAAAGAATACTCAACCTTACCTTAGAAATTAACCAAGGCCTACATGTTGTTCTTCTAATATTAATTATCACATCTTATCCGAATCCAAGTGGACACTGATTCGATGCAATACTTAATATAAGATTTCCAACACACAGCAATTTTGAGAAGTAAATAGATATTTGAAAATCATTCCCTAAACAGGTACTAAACTCTCAATTAAAACACAGATCCTTTCAGTCTAAGTGAGACCTAATCGCTGACTCTGCTTCTAAGTTCTCAAAATCAACTCCCAGTAGAAGATGAATTAGTCATAACTGTTGAATTTATCCCTTACTCAGATCCAGATTTTATAAAGGAATTTTTGTTGGAAATTTATTGTGCAACATCTGATTTAAATCAAGACTTCTATGTCCAAGGAGAAGGATCTCAAAAATATCAAGGACCACAATATCTACATAATAGTATCATGCATAAATGTATATGAGAAGCAAAATAAATTACCCCAAAATATATGGTGGGGTTAGACAGAATTCGATACACAAAGATGAATTAGCCAGAGATAGGAAGAATTTGGCTAAAAAGAATGCCAGAAATAATTGGGGTTATTCGGACGGCAAACATTTGCTATCCGGGTCCCAAGTATTCCAGATGGAATGACTTTTAGACAATAAAATGCCTTTAATGACAGTTGCCGCCATCACCTTAGACTTCACTGTCTGTGAATTTGGATGAAAACCCACATGTTCTATTATTGTAATAATTGTTAGATGACGTTGGCATATATCATCTATTATTACTACAATGCTAGATTCAGGTTTGAAATTAAGATAAAGAGAAGAAAACTGTATCTGATTAGGAGTTGGCTGAGTGACTAATCGTTATCCCCGTGAAGGGACCTTTTCGCCGTAGCTTCCACCAACCACTAATCAGACCATGCAAAATAACGAATAATAATTAATACACAGAAGACGAGCTAATCGTTATCCTCGTGAAGGGACCTTTTCGCCAACATTGATCTGTGATATTTCTTGTTACTCATTCATATACACATTGAAGGGGAAAACAAACAAGATTAAGAAAATGTTTTTGGTATTGTGTGAGTGTTAATCACACAATAAATAGACACTAATGGCTGAGATGTGTAATGGATAAAAATTAGATGTGATGGGCCTAAACCCACTACACCCATGCAACTTACACAACTCAAGAATTAAAATATTTTTGGAGTTTTAAAAATAGAAGGAAGAAAGCAATTCGGTCTATTGGGCAAAGTGCAAAAGAGACCGAATTGGGTATGCATGAAGTATGAAGTAACACCATGCCCGACTAATCATTGTAAAGTCATGAAGCATCCTCTAATTCGAATTGTCAGGCAATTCGGTCTATACCGAATTGGACAATTCGAATTGATGAAGTCATTCCTTCACTCAAATTGGCTAAGGCATTTACCCCAAAATGAGGGTAATTCGAATTGCTAAGTCGATTCGGTTTAGACCGAATTGAAAATTCAAATTGGTAGAAAAAATAAAATAAACTAAGGCATGAGGGGATGAAATGCATACAATGTGGTTTCCAAGACCAATTCGGTCTAGATGAGTAATTCGACCTAAACCGAATTACCTAGGCCGAATTGCTTAAAGAACCACATGGAGACAACAATTTGCTATACAATTCGGTCTCATGGGCAATTCGGTATAGACCGAATTACCTAGATCGAATTGCATATAAATTTTCAAGTAAAGCATTTAACAAATATTTTTGCCATGCAATTCCATTTTCATGAGTAATTCGGCCTAGACCGAATTACCTCAGATCGAATTGCATGTCTTTCTCTCATAAGTGTGGGTTTGGTTTACATTGTGTGGTTTATGATGTATAAGATTTACCAAATCCTTCATTTCATATCAATGTCACTTCACAGCCACACTAATGAGTGTTTTAAGGAGAATAGACCTAGGTTATGTGGCTAACAGGCATTGGCATGAATCAAACCTCAAAACTACAAACAAGCAATCAAAGGTCAAGAACTTAAGCATCTACTGAACAAATAAGAACACATGCTCAAAATTAAGAACACCTGCGTAATCTAAGGCAGCAATAAACTAACGAAGAAGACTATAAGCAACTGAAAAGCAGGAAAATAAATTCTAACAAGCCTAAGATTGTCTAAAACCTTAGAGCACTTATTTGAATCTCTAAGGTGTAAACCATGCCAAAAACCCACTCGCATACATTTATTGAGAATGTAAGTCAACTAGGACATAATAAATGCAACCTAGTTGAAATAAACAAACATTCTACCATTATCGCTAAGGAAAGCATTAAATAAATGCCAAACACTTGAAATGAAAACCCATTTCTGGATTCTTTCTTGTATTGACATTTGAAAGCAGTAATTAACCCTAAAACCATTCATTGGCTTGAAGGTAGAGTTCATTCTAACTACAAAGCATTTAAAGTTTATGGAAATGGCTACACTAAGGGTGGTAACCAGCTTCTATGAGACAAAAACTAAGCTCAAAAGCAATAAAACTACATTACAAACATGAAAATAAACTAACTAAACTACACTACCTACCTAACCCTTAAGGGGTGAAGAACCTTCTGCTCCTTCTTTTTGTCTCCCAGCAAACTGTCCAAGTGTGTCTGTGTATTTCATTTTTGTTGAGGAAGATCAGCTTTTATACTTCTTTTCGAAACCCTAGGCCCATCATGCATTTCTCACGTGCTCAGCTGTACTTTTGAATGTGATTCGGTCTCCTCGTGCAATTCGGTTTAGATCGAATTGATGCAATTCGAATTATATGAGGTCTTCCTTCTTGATCTTGAGCTGGAATGTGGTAGTCATCCATCAATTCGGTCTATGGGTAGACCGAATTGGCCCTGTCGAATTGAAGATGGTTCCTGCTTGGCTTCTTTGCTTTAAGGCAATTCGATCTATGCAATCAATTCGGCCTAGACCGAATTGCATAGATCGAACTCTTTCTTTCTGTTTTGCTCAAAGTCTTCTTTCTTTCCATGGTGCAATTCGGTCTAGGGGTCAATTCGGTTTAGACCGAATTGCCATAGACCGAATTGGTTGCTCTTCTCTTCCTCAACACTTCTCTTTTCTTCTTTCTTTCAGCAATTCGGTCTACTGAGCAATTCGATTAAGGTCGAATTGCTTATAGACCGAATTGATCTTCAACACTTAACCAAAATTTCAGATTGTGGGATTTTCATTCTTTTTCCCATCTTTTTGATTTTTGTGGGCTATCTTATTCTTTTGCCCATCTTTTCATTCCTTTTTCTTTTCTTTTTCCTTTTTTCATGTTTTTGGTTTTTTCTAACACAAATGCAATTAAAATTGCATATTTTGTGTCTTTCATTACCATCTCAATATTTTTACAAACTTGCATCAATCTGTCGAATTCAACTGCTTTCTTATTGAAATAAGATGGGATTTCGATTAAAATGTCCGTCTCAGACACGGAAATGGATTGGAAATAATGGACAATTTTGGCCATTATCAACATCCTCACATTTAATACTGATCGTCCCCGAGCAGTCAGAGTCAGTGCTCCTAAGAGCAAGGACTCTGCATATTCAATCCATTTGCGTGGCTTCAGAAATTTCATTCTTGTTATATTGGGATAATGCAATCAAAATTACAAGTATTAAACTCTCTTGATTGCAGTGTTTAATGAAATGATACTTCTCACTTGGATAGGTATACAAATCAATCATTATTGTTAATTCTTCTTGAATATATGTATAGAAAATTTTCATTGGTTTAATTCTTGAATTTAGGCATGACATGAACATTAATCAATCACAGTAGAGCCTCACATATAGTAGAATCAGAAATTTCACTCACTCTCAAAGTTGGCTTTTAAACAATACGCTCATAATCAAATTCAAATAAATTCTCCCATAAGCTTGCAATTAGACCAACTCGCCACCTACTCATTTCCTCAAATCGAGATCCCGAGGTCTTATTTAAGGGTTATAACGGGGCATACGGTTATAACATTTGGTATGGAAGGGGATTATTAGGCTAAAAAGTGACACGAATCCATTCCATCATAACTTGGCATGTTTTTACTTAAAATCTAGGATCATCAAAATTTATTTCTTTTTGTTTTTCTTTTCTGTTGCATGACATTAGACTTTGTCTAATTTGCTTTGTCAATTGCAATTTATTTTGGTTGAGTGAATCTCAACACAATTATTATTTTTTTTTTGAATCGGTTTAGGAATACCGATTGATACTTTTGGTGATCAGAGACTATAATGCCTTGATGGAATTTATTCGTGTACACTTGGGTTTGATTTCTTGGTCTTTTTATAAGGTTGGGAATAATATAGTGGCTTCAAAGAAAAATTAGGCTTAAAGGCTCAAAGTGGTTAATCCTAAAGGGAAAATATTTTTGGGTTTGGATTTCAAAAGAAGGCCAAAATTTGGGTTTTCTAAGTGCCTCGATCATGTGCTCGATTTCGGGAATATGGCATGGTCTTGAATCGATCCCAATTGCAAGTTCTAGTGTCCTTTAATCGAATTGATTTTCACACAACAAAGAAATATTGAGTAAAAATGACTCGGCTCAGATCTCACATGGACGGTTTGATCATGTCACACCCTTATTCTTAAATTTAGCCTTTGAAAAATTCTTGCAAATTATTCAATCAAATTCTCAACATGAAAATTTTGTTTTTCTTCCAAGTGATCATATCATTTGATTTTTATAGCTCAAACCTCAAGAATTTATATCATGTATATTTTTAATTGTTCTATCCCAATTTAATAGTTTGAAAATTTCATCCTTAGCCTAAATTCAACATGTGAATTTAGGTGACAGATTTATGCTTGTTTTATGCCGGTTATTTAATTGAAAACAGTAAAAAGACACTGTGAACATGCAAGCATGTCACAGCTTTGTTTTTGGCGTGACAGTCACTTATTCATCTTGGACTGTCACACATCTTTTTCAAAATATATTTGAGAATTCAAGACGAAATTCTCTTTTTGAAAAGCAGTAAGTACTAGCTTCCAAAATACATGTAACGATTAGCAGTTCCAAGGTTCGTTATACAACACACGACCTTAATCACCAATAAATTAATTACAGGAGATGCTATACACTTGAGTAAAGTTAGCATTAAAAGCAGTCAAAAGATCTTCTAAATCCAGCTCCAGTCAAAAGTGAATCTTTACAGATTCAGTCCACCTTCAGCATCCTTCTCCTCTATCCCTGAAAGAAGATCCTGCTCCAGTGGACGAAGTTGGTCAGGCTGCAGGGCACGGAGTAATCGCCCTCGTCTGCTTCGCCCTCCTCCAGCACTCTCGAGCAGTAAACTCTGGGTCCCTGGGTGCCAAACAGGTCGGGGGTCTCCAGGCTATCAGCCAGCCATGCAAAGACATTGGTCCCCACATAAGTCATGACTGATTTATCAGTCACTATCCTGTTTATCATTGCCACCCCTTGTTGGACCTGTTCATTGTCCACCTTGCTGAGCAGCATATACCCCTTGACAAAGATTGAGGCTTTATGGTTGTCCTCAATCCCTTCCTTCAGTAGTTCGCAGGCTTGACCCTCGTCGCCTGCTCCAAATGCTTGCAGCGCCGGTATGAGCTGGAGGTTGAAGTTCCCAGCCTCCTCACATTTCAGAAGTAGTGCCTTTTTCTGCTCTTCGACTCCCTGCTGCCACATCTTCACGATGGTGGTCTCCAGCTCGCACCTTTTGTAGACAATAGGGAGGTCTGCCGCATCACAGAGTTTCTTGCATGCCTCCCGAACAATGAACACCTTTTTAATGTCGTCCTCTCCGATGCGAGAGAGGATCTCCCCCAAGAGTTCCACCGGAAGGTCCAGCAGCTCAGTTCTTCCATCTTGGTCTTGATTCGGGTCTGCGGGAATGATGCCTCTGGAAAGACATGGAGTAGTAAACAAGTCTGATACCAGTAGTCTCACTCCTTCAGCTAGTTCTAAACATAGGTCGCTGAATGAGAGAGTTGGAACTATTTTTAGCAAATTTTTGATAAAGATATTCAAATTGGAAAAATCAATATCCTCACATTTTGAGCTAAGCTCTAAATGTGAGTTAATTGGTTTTTACTTGAATTTATTAGATAAAAAGACATAGAGTTGAATTTTTACATCCAACCCTTATGCAACAGAATAAAGATAGAGAGAGAAAGTAAGGATTTGAGGTCCCTACAAAATTTTTTTTTCTTAGACTATATAGTCTAAAAGGGTTTTGGGGTGGTCAACGGACCAAAAAGTAAAATTTCGTAGACTATTAAGCCTACGAAAGAGATTTGGACTTTTATCACTTAAAAAGTGATTTAAATCATGTGAAATAGGTAGCAAGATGATTAATGATGATGAACAATTGCACATGACAAATTATGCAATCACTAGTATGTAATAATGGATCATGGAGAATAAAAATAAAACAAACATGCACAAGCACAAAAAGAGCATTTTTGGATTTTTATGAAGAGTGTTGACTTGTTTATTTAATAAAATTGGGGATGTGAGTGGTCCCCCATTTGTATTTGTTTTGGGACATGGGTGTTCAAGAATGAAACAAGGTGTTCCATTTGAATATTCCCATTTAACCCAAAGTAAAATAAGCACAGGTCGAACACTTTTAAAAGAAAAGAACATTCTACCACTTTTTGTCTTTTTAGACATAAATGCCATGCCAAAAGTGTTGGAAAAATTTTGGCATGGTTTCGTCTATAATACCATGTTTCCCGTATGTGCAAACATCAATTTTCGAGTTGAGATAGCAACTTTCGAGTTGAGTTTGCACTTTGTGGTTAACAAGTCCCCGACAAAGGCATTTATTGGCAAAATATACAGAACACAGTACATGTATAAATGAAAATGAGACACAGACAATCCATTCACACCATGATCATGCAAAAAATTTGGCCAAAAACTCATGCTCTAAGAACATAAGTATGGCAGTACAATTAGCATGCATATTCAATCAACATTATCAAATCACCAGTAAAATAACACAGTGATAGTAAGGGAAACAATCCACTGTGTTTTCCATTTTCGCAGATTTTAAATAACAAACACAGTTAACAAAATAAGTATACTAACAACAAAATCAGAACCACACAACCACATAATGAGTGAAAACATGATTTTTGAGGGTTTTGCAACTCTCATTTTCGAAATAAGACATCCCCAATACCACAGAAAACTCAAGAATCACAACAATGGCAGTTACGATCAAAAGCACAAAAACCCTAAGTTCTGCCTATTGCGTTCTACCCTCTTCCCAATCACACCCAAACCATTCCGGCTACATTCCGACCATCTCCCACTCGAAAACATGCTTCATTTCCTTCCCCATTACCGATTTCGCAAAAACATGGAAGAAACAACATTTTGAATCGCGAAACAGGGTGCGAAATCGAAAACAGGAAACTCACCCGACACTCCCAGTAGGATTAGATGAAGAAGAAGCCATTTTCAAACGTTTTGGACGGAGTTGATCAAGTAAAAGCTTCGACTCGAGCCCTGGTTTCGCGAGGAAGACGGAGTTCGCGAGAGGGGTTTCGGGGAAATATCGAAGTGTTGGAGAGTGAAAGTGAGGGAAGAGAGGGGGAATAAGGGATATAAAGGGGTGGAAGATTTGGGTAATTCGGTCTATTGGAGACCGAACCATCAATTCGGTCTAGACCGAATTGATGTGGTCTCAGGTGTTTGTGAGAGATTCGGTCTCTTAGGCCAATTCGGTCTAGACCGAATTGGCATAGAGACCGAATTGGAAGGGGAAGCAAACACACTCTGCTGCAATGTGATCTTTTTGAAGTCAATTCGGTGTTAGACCGAATTATAGCCAGATGACCGAATCTGGTTACTTAGAAAAATTATGGGGGATGCTTTTGTGAGGCAATTCGGTCTATATGGGCAATTCGGTCTAGACCGAATTGGCCTAATAGATCGAATTCGCTCACTTGCATAAATAAAACTAAGGAATCACACATGCCTTTTGTAGATCAATTCGATCTATTCAAAATCAATTCGGTCTAGACCGAATTGCTATAGATCGAATTACTACTTGGCCAAATTACTCAAGGATGGAGGATGTGTCATGGGGAAGCCAATTCGGTCTCTTAGGCCAATTCGGTCTAAACCGAATTTGCTTGGAGATCGAATTGACTAAAAGAAAATTTCCAAGTCATACCTCCAATGCGATCTATCTCAAACAATTCGATGTAGACCGAATTGTTTTGAGA